>JAJEJO010000852.1:100010-215275 GCA_020662805.1 Glaucomys volans | reverse complement strand
TTCAATCCCCAGTATCAAAAAGAAAGAAAGAAAGAAAGAAAGAAAGAAAGAAAGAAAGAAAGAAAGAAAGAAAGAAAGAAAGAAAGGGAAAGGAAAGGAAAGGAAAGGAAAGGAAAGGAAAGGAAAGGAAAGGAAAGGAAAGGAAAGGAAAGGAAAAGAAAAGAAAAGAACTTCAGGGAAGTATCAATCATTTACATATTTAAAGGAGAAAGTAAGTTTATATTAAAGAAATAGCCTGAGTACTTAGCAGCTAAACTCACATATGGAATTGTCACTTCTCAAACTCTTATTTCTTGGGAGATCCTTCTTATTGGAAAGTGGGTGTGGTTGGAGGTACACAAGCTGAACCCCTGGAGCCTCTCCTGGCCTGGTACCCAGGCTTTTGTGAGATATCTTTTTCTTGGTGTGAGCAGAAGCTTCTAACCAAGAGAGGACAGCCAGAGTGGTGGGATGCTCCACTCCCTGGATTACGTTGTCCAGGACTTCCCTTGACCACGTGATAGGCTGCAGCACAGCAGATGGACTCGCCTGCCGGTGTCCTTGCCCAAGTGATGGAAGTCAGCTGTGCCAAGCTGAGAACACTCACCTGCAAGAACCGTAGAGGCCTCCAGCCATCTGGCACCCACGAGCCGAGGCCTTTGGGGTTACAGCCAGAAGAAAATCATTCTGCCAGCGCCGCGTTGTGTTTATGTGAAACGTTGTGTTCATGTTTGGATGGATGTTTGGGTGGTCTCCAACTTGGGACCATTTGTATGATTCTCTGTGTGCACCTGCTTTAATGTGGATAAACGTGGAACAGGATGGCTGAGTCATATTTGTACCCTTTTTAAACAATGTCAAAGGTGTCTGAAGCGACTGTACCAGCTGACATTTGCACCAACCCTGTGTGTGCTCCAGTCCCTTTATATCTGGCCAGTGTTTGACATCGGTGTTTTAAAATTTCTTTCCCATCGGCGTGGGCATACTCGGTTCCCTTGCAACACTAGCTTTTGCAGCTACTCCGCGGGATCTACATGAGAAAGGATTCTTCTCCCTTTTCATAACTGTACTCAGACTGTTTAAGAGCTGTTCAATAGAGACTTGGAGAGAAGAGGAACATTTTGGTTCAAAGGATTTTTCCTTTATTATTTTCCCTGCTTACTATGACACTCGCCTTTATTGAGCCTTTGCGAGAATCACAGCGCTGAGCACAGCTTTGTTTAAAGCACGGGACCTTTAAATTGACTAGAGGAAGACGAAGGTGCAGCACAGCATCTACCTGTGACAGGTGGAGACCTCTGCCTTCAGTGGCGTGAAGCACGGTCAGGAGAGTGCCATGACCTCTGCGAGAGGTGGGGTAACAGGGAAGGTGAGAAAAAGGGAGAATTAAAAAGCACTCCCTGGGCTCTGTCATTGCCCTGGGAAATGGTCCTATCACCCCGCGATTGGCTAAACTAAAATGACCTGACTTGGTAAGTTATATTTGAGAAATGAGAAATAATGCAAGTGGCGGTTGCTGTTTTCCCTTCACTGTGTGCTAGGCGCCCTGCAAAGGCATCAGAGTTGGGGTTGTATTGCTCCTCATCCCCACCATATGGGGGGATGTGGAGCAAACTCTGCATTTTCCAGATGAGGAATGCCAAGTTTAGAATGGGCAAATGCAGCCAGATTGAGAGCCTAGAGCTAGTAATGGGTAGAAACAGGCTGCAGTAGCTTTGTGAACTTCAAAGCTCCTGTTCTTTATCATTGTGGCCGATGGAAGCAAAAAGGTAAAGAGAGGATGCAGGCCTCTGAGTACAGCCACTCTCAAGACCGTTTTGCTATTGTGGTATTATAGAAAAGTACAAATTTTAAAATCATCTTTGTCGCTTAAGCTGAATTATGCAGTTTTAAGTATTTGTGGAGTTATTCAAGAAAATATTGGAAATGTAGCACAATTGATGACAACATGAGATAATTTGATAGAATAGTTTAAGTAAAATCAGTTACAATGACCACTTTCAAAAACTATAAGTAAGCTGGGTGTGGAGGTTCATGCCTATAATCCCAGTGACTTGGGAGGCTGAGGCAGGAGGATTGCAAGTTCAAAGTCAGCCTCAGCAATTTAGCAAGGCCTAAACAACTTAGCAAGACCCTGTCTCAAAATAAAAATTAAAAAATTAAAAGGGCTGAGGATGGAGCCGTGAGTTTAATCCCTGGAATCAAAAAAGCAAAAAACAAAAACAAAAAACCCTGTAAATGCCAAGGCTTCATAGAAACATTAGGGAAAAAGGGATTTGCAATTTTTTAAGCAGTAATGGATATGCCCACGTAAGAAAAGCAGAGTATAGACTTATTTAGATAATTCAAGAAAAAAAATCCTTTGGCCTTGTCTATCTGGAACTTAAATAGTATTCTATGTCATGCTTTTCTGTGGATGGTGACATTAGTCGGGAAAACTGTCAAAGGCCGTCTCTGTTACTGTTTTCCAACAACTGGCTGGACCTCTGGATTGCAGTGGCTGCCTCTGTCACCACCCTCTTAGATCACACAGGTCAGCAGTGCTAAGGCTTTGATCGAGGTTGTTTCTCCCTGGAGATGTGGGACACAGCTACTCAGACAAACTACTACTGTGAGTCTGCAGTAGCCAAAATGGTGCTACAATATTAAAAATAATAGAGTGCTCTTTTATGTGAATTTAGTAAATTTTCTTTAATATAGCTCGGGGTTGGCAGACTTTCCCATAATGAGCTGCAAATACTGGAGCAGGTCAGGAAGTCTGTGCTGCAACAACTCAGTTCTGCCCGATGCCATGAGAGCAACCCTACCCCATGTGTGACCATGTACCAATAAAGCTTGTTTTATGGACACTGAAATTAGAATTTCACCTACTTTCAAGTGCCATGAAACATTACTCTTCTTTTATGCCTTTCAACTAATGAGAAATGTGAAAACATTTCTTAGCTCAAGGGCTGTACAAAATTAGACACTGGGCTGGATTTGGCTAGTGGGTCATCATTTGTTCACCTCTGGTATAGTGGCAATGTTTGTCAACTTTCTGTTACTATAACAAGTACCTTAGATAAATCAATTTAGAAAGAGAAAAGGATTGTTGAGCTCAGTTTTGGAAGTTTCGGTCCATGAACAGTTGGCCCTGTTGCTTGGGGTCTGTGGGGGCACATCATGGCGGTGGTGCATGGTGGAGTGAAGCCATTCACCTCATGGTCAGGAATGGGAAAAAAGGAAGAGAGAGTCACAGCATTCCACAGTCCCCTTCAAGGGCACACCCTCATTACCTCGGGCCTCCCACCTAGGCCCCCCTCTTAAATCACCCACCTCCTCCCTGCAGCACCTAGTCGGGCACAGGCCTTCACACATCTGCCTGTGGGGTATTTAAAATCTGAACTACAGCAGTCGCTAAAGTAATTTCTGTAGTTTTCTTGGTTGTAACCATTATTAGGCAAAATAAGAAGCTTTCCAAAAAATAGCCAAGTGATTATTAGGGTATATATTTCTATTTTTCTGTCTGACTGTTTTTTTCTAGATATCTTTCTATGATTCTTGAGATTTGAGAGATGAATTCATTTTGGGTTCTTTTGCCGACATATTGTGATCTTTAGTTCCCTTCTACCACCATTTACTTTGCATTCCCTTTAATCTTTTGATCTAAAGACCCTTCTTACTCCTGCACAAAAACTATTAGTTATAAATGCTTTGGTCAGGCAAAGGCTTTGAAACAAAATGTGCAATGATTGTTAAAATTTTATACTTTCTAAAATTAGAGAGGAGCAAAGTTAAGTCTGCTACGTCATGAGCATGCTCAAGAGACGTCCGTTTCTGTTGTCAGGGTAGGTGGCAAAGAGAGACGGGCATGCGTTTCACTAAGTTGAGCTCCTGTGTCAGCAGAATCCTATTTGATTTTGCACTTTTGGTGTTATGGTTTGAGATCAGTTAGAAAACCATGGTTGAGTTTTCCAAGGATTTGTACGCTCATGTAGCACTTTATATGACAATTACAGGGATTGCATAAATGTTTTGATTGCTATTGGGCACTAAAAATTAAGATATGAAAAATAGCTATCTGTAGTATACACAGATAATCCCATTTAATTCTAGCGTCTGAGCAGGAAAGGGTCTCTGATGGGGTAGCAAAGCATGATGGGACCTCACTCCTACCCAGGGTCACTAGTACTCCCTTCCAGCCACCATGTCTGTTTTCTCTCTCAATTGCACATGCTGAGTTGTCCAGAAGAAGCCACCAAAGCTGTGCCAAAGAAAGCACAGCCAGCCCGTGAAGTCAGGGTTAGCCACAGTGGAACCCATTTCTTTAAACCCAGGGACTTGCCAGATGTGGTGGCACACACCTGTTATCCCAGAGGCTCAGGAAGCTGAGACAGGAGAATTGCAAGTTCAAATCCAGCCTCAGCAACTTAGGCCCTAAGCAATTCAGAGAGACCTTGTCTCTAAATAAAATGTTTTTAAAAAGGTCTGGGGATGTGTCTCAGTGTTAAAGTGCCCCCAACTTCAATCGCCAGTATCAATAAATCAATAAACAAACCAACCCAGGTATTGTACAGACCTGCAAGTGTGTTGCAGCTCAGTGTGAAGAGCCACCAGCTCCAGTTTGAGAGCCAGAGCCTAGGAGGGCCATATGTCCATGGAGTACTTTGTTCCCTCAGAGAGATGGCATTGTCCCTGGACAGAAGGAACACAGAAGCTGCTCCTGGGGGTCCTGTCAGTAGTTTGGGAGAGTGAAAAGAGGAAAGTCACATGACCCTTAATTGCACCCTGTCTCATTTCAAGATGATTTGATAAGCCTGCAAGGCTACACTGAAACTACAATCAAGAAAAGTTAAATTGGATGAGGAAGTGAAGAGTCACCCTAACAGACCAAGTGCTTGTTATGAGTCAGGCAGTGTTGCTGGAGATGATCCCTGACTTTGATTCTAAAGTTTTCCTAGTTGTCTAAAACATGAGAGAAATATGGTGTAACCACTACCATCAAAGAAACAGGAATCAGCGACAAATAAGCGAGCTCCCTTTGGGTCATTGTCAAGGTGTGACAGATGATGCAGGTGACTGAACCACAGCCACGTCTCCCCGCCAGATTTCTCACTTCAAGCCACAAAGCAAGGCTGGCGAATTTGTCGAGGTTCTAAGTATCGTTGCTTCACCTCTCTTTTATTTTAAGATGTTTGCAATTTTTAAAGTGAAGAGATGCATGTTTAAAAAATCAAATATGTGGATGGCCCTATCATGAAACAGCCACCTGTAAGATCGGGGTACCAGTCTCCTTCCTTTTCTCCCCCAGCTCCAGCTTCACCTCCCAATTGTAAGAATTTGTGTTTTACTTTTGCATTGTCCAAGCTGAGTACCAGATGCATTTGGTCCCATAACCATGATGACAGTGTTCTGTTTTCACTAGTGTGACTCGAAGGCTGAAAATAAAATGAGTGTTTACAGTATCCAAATGACATGGGATCAGCAGATGGAATGGAGTTTTTAATTCTTGGTCACTGGCAGACTCACTGATGAGTACTGACCTCCTGTGTGGCTAGGACAACTTTCTCTCAATGACTAATTATGGACATTGCATCGTGAGTCCCCAGGACTGTTGTCCACCTCCAGTCTCTGTGACTCACCAGAAGGACTTGCAAGGTTGGGTGTGTAGTCGAGCACATGGCTGAGATTCCTCACAGCAAAAGGGCAAGAAGCAAAATCTGCAACGGGATAGGCATCCAGGGCGATGCAGAGGAGGGCACAGCACGTTTCCAGCTGCCCCTCCTGGGGTCTCTCAGCAGGCACTCATCCCTCCCACCACAAGCTGCAATAGTGCAGGGGCCTCAGAGCCCGGTTAGTGGGGGCTGGTTGTGTGGGCTTCTCTGCCCAGCACTTATCAGAATTCCAGACACCCAGCAGGAAAGAGGGTGTTGGGCATGAATCACATACTTTGTCCAAACAGCTTAGGTTCTGCAAACCACCCACATTAGCAAGGGAATGGCAGGGACACTTCTGAAATCCAAGTTCCCAAATGCCAGCCAAGAGCTGACCTTGAAAGCAGGTCTTTCTAACAATAGCAGGAGGCAGCCTGCGGCAGTTCCTTTCTGCACACTTACTTCCAGTCCAAGCAGGGGCTCTTGGGCTAATGATCTGTGAATCAAAACCCCACTGCCTTTGAGGTCCGGGTTAAAGAGCCACAGCAGAATGGCTTAGGGATTCAGGTGGGGCTCAGCCTTCCTTCCTTTTCTCTAGAACAAACAGTGCACGCATGCATGCATGCGTGTGTGGTGGTATGTGCGCACGCATATGCATGCATTTGTGTGTATGTGCATGCTGGTGAAGGAGGGCAAGGCCATGCAGACTGGAGGAAGGGGCTCTGACTCCTTGCACACTTGCCCGGCATTTTCTCCTACAAGCTGGCCAGGCTGCTCTGGGCCGACTCTGGGAGCAGGAATGGTCTCATGCTAACTCATGACAACCAGTTTGGCTCCTCTGTCCAAACCTTCCTCCTCCTGGCTCTCACAACACCTCTGAAGGGAGCTCTGTCTTTCCTCTCTCCTCCATCCTTCCGGTCACAGCTACAGAGACAATGGCTCAGCTACTGGCTGGACTAGTCCCTGGCTCATGTCCAGACTCACAAATGCAAGGCCAACACTGCCTGCCTCCAGCTGTCCTTCCAAACTCTGAGCACCCTTCCCACTCATTCTGTGTCCCCTCAGACATTCTCCCATGTAGTTGGTAATTCGTTTGGAAACCTTCCTCTCTGAGCTTTGAAGGTATTGCTGAAAATTAAATTCTATTTTGATTTTGTTTTAAAGTAGTTGACCTGATCTTTCTCTCTAGCAGGTTTTAGGAACCTCTATTTATGGTATCTTGTGGCTCCAGGTTCCCTCCACCCTCTTTCCTACTCCCCACCCTCACCCCTCAGCCTCCTTGTGCTCCTACAGGGACAGATACTCATTTTCTGCTACAGCCTGTTGCACTTTCCAGAAAAGCTTGGAAACTTCTCCCCACCATCCCTGTCTCCCTTCTCACCGTGCTGTAGGTTTGCACATGGCTGGTTTTTAAGCCCAGGTTAAATGGTGCCTCAGGAGGGACAGGAGGTCAGTCATGATGTGCTCAACAGGCCAGCATGGCAGGCAGTCTCCAGGGCCTGGACACGTTCCACGTGTCGGATGCAGTCTTTTTGAGTGTGATGTGTGTGTGCATTTTCATTTAAAAGCCCCCAACTAAAATTGTAATGAACAAAGCAAAGTTTTAAAGTTTTACACAATTAAGTTTGCCAGCAATGACGGGATGATTACCCCAAAAGATGCAGACTGCATTTTTATTTCCTTGTAACTCTTCCTTTTATAATCACTTAAATAATTGTGCTCCTACTTTAATCCAGATTTTCATTCCTTTCACCAAATGTATGGCTAATAAATAAGAACAACAAATTGTGGTCACGGCCTATTATTTAATTGAGCTGTGGATGTTTGCTTAGCTCTCTTGGTGATTCAGGCTGTTCTTTCTTAGCATGATGTTCAAAAGATCCCTGAACAGAATACATAGGCTCTTTCTGTTCTTTGTCTTTGGAGCCAGTATAGATTTCTTGAAATTTTGGCAAATTTAAAGACTTCTGATCACATTGCTGGTTACTTTCCAAGTCATGCATTAACTGACCCTGAGATTTCAGTTTGTGTGTCTCTTCTGATGAATATAAAGATTCTTGCTGTCACTTAAATCTTTGTTTCTTCAGCTACTAGGAGGCTCTGCTGAGGCATCTGTGTGTCAGGTTCTCTCCAGGTGCTGGATGCTGCAGTGACCAGCATGGGCCAAGTCTGCCCTGCTGTGGCCCATGTTCAGTGGGGCACAGACACCATCACTCTGTCCATGCCACTGGTAGTGACAGCTCCTGTGAAGCAGAGGGACAGCTGTAGAGTAGAGGCAGACATAGAGCAGGCCACATGGGGAGGACAGGCAGCGTTCAGGGATGGTCTTCCTAATAAGCAGTATTTTAGAGGCCTGGAGGAAGGATGGGGATGGGCAGTGAACACGTTTGGCACCAAACAGCCGAGGCAGCCTTAGTGTATTTATGACAACAGGTTTGACCCAGTGGACCCCGGAAAGCGTCTGGAGAGGACCTGCAGCGTCTGTGGACTGCGCCCTGGGTATCCCTGGACCACACACTTATCCCACTACATCTAACAAGAAAAATGGAAATAAAAAGACTTTAGAAAATGTACTTGGGAAGACACGTATTAGAACTTGTGCACTAAGGATATGTTGTTGTTTTTTCTTGAAGGGTCCATCTTGCTGGGATGATGTCTTAATTCCAAATCGAATGAGTGGCAAGTGCCAGTCTCCAGGCTGCCCTGGGACCAGAGCGGTAAGTACCTGGTCACGTTAATTATCTTTAAAACAAGAAAATAAAGGCATCTTTTATATTTACTAAGAAATTAGATTCAAGGTTAAACATGCCAGTTCAGTTTTCTTCCACCTAATAATGCTCACTGGAAGTCATACGATGCTCAAATGTGTTAATAACATTCACCCAAAGTTCTCCTTGCCATTGCCTCCCAGGGCCACTTTCCCAGGGACTTAGCCACTTTGGGTGATGTGTACAAATAAACCGCTTTTCCTCCGCTCTCACACCACAACCATCAGCCAGAGTTTCGTGACCTGAAGAGGCCCCAGGTTGTTTACCTGTGCTTCTGACCCACCAGCTCTGAACTAGGGGTCCCACAACCCCCTGCTCTGGGTTCAATTAATTTGCTAGGGCAACTCACAGGACTCAGGAAAATGCTGATTTACCATTCACTGGTTCATTATAAAGGGTACTGCGAAGGACACAGTTGAAGAGATGCCCAAGGCCAGGCAGGGAGGAAGCAGGGCACAGCTTCCTCGACCTCTCAGGTTCTGCTACCCTCCAGCTATCTGGAAATTCTCTGAACCTCGTCCTCTGGAGTTGTGATGGAGGCTTCATTACATAGGCATGAGTGGCTAAATGAGTGGGCACTGGCGATCAACTTAACCTTCTGCCCCTCTCCCCTCCCTGGAGTTGGCGGTGCTGAAAAGTCCCCACCCTCTAATTCTGCCTGGTCTTTCTGGGACAGACCCCACCCCTGTCCTGAAGCTGCTTAGGGGCTACCAGCCCCAGTGCATCATTGGAATGCAAGAACAGGAAGAAGCAAGTAGAAACCCAGAGAAACCACTTATCACCTTGGAAAGTCCCAGGATGTTTAGGAATTCCATGCCAGGAATCAGGGTTGGGGACAAAGACCAAATGCATATTTCATAGTATTGCTGATGTGACATTGAAATGTGCCCATCCAGACTCAGTACAAAGTGACATTCAGAAGTAAAGAAGAGCCTAAGAGGAGAGCCAGTTCAGAGCCTAACAAAAGAAAAATAGCAGATATAAAGTTGATCTTTCCCCGATGCTGTGATAGTTTATATTTATATCCACATCATTCAAATGTTTCCCTTTCTGCTTTATCTCTTCCTCCCTCTCTTTGGCCGCTTTCTGGCAGAGTTGTCTGTTAGAACATATAATATGGTGGCCAGGTATGGGGCTGAGTTACCGTGTGCTCTTCTGTGACCCTTTGCTTCTTTGCAAGTGTAGGTTGTACGTTTCACATACAGCCGATGGTTCTTGAAAGATACCCAAAACTCTGACCTTATTTTTAAAAAATTTCATTATTGCAGTCATGTTTATCATTTGCATAATGTTATACTTTTTACCTCAAAAATCCTGTGTCCGTCGTGATCTGGCTGCTGTATTTATTTCCTGAGCTATAAATACTGTTGTGGTGCCAGCACAAGCGGCAATGCTAGTTCACAGCCTGTCACCGTCAGCTGGCATTCATAGCTTCTCCAAGGAACAGAATCTGTCAATAGCTACAGGTTGGGCTTTGGGGCTGGGATCATTAGCTGTGCCTTCTCTTGCCGATCTGCGAGATGACTGCAAGGGTACGAAGCTAGCAGCGATCAGCAGTCAAATTCCCCATCAAATGGGCTGCGACCGCAAGCAGATTCTTAATAACGTAAACCCTGAAGAAAGAAGTCCTGGAGACAAATGGTGACGTGGATGTCATTCACAGACATCGAAGCACAATCCAGTCTCATAAGTTTCCTACTGAGATGCAATTAAAATGTGTATATTTTATAGGGCAGAATTCTCAAGTAATAGTTAAAAATATATGTAAATTATATATATATGTATACAAACACACCATATATGTACTGTAGCCTATGGGATATGTAGCATAATCATATTACATGTGGTAATTTCATGCTTACATACACATGGTCATCCATCCTCCCACTCATCCACCCACCCATCCTCTGCTCTTTGTGTCATTGTGGTCTTCATCCTTCACAGTAATGTGAAGTCCTTTGAAAACCTACTCCTCATTGACTGACTGCCTCTCATGTTCCTTGATGGTAATTGGCAAGATTTATTCATAGTAGAATAGAAAATCCTGCATCTCTAAGGAATTTATCTTCAAATCAGTCAAAAGAGAAAAACTTTGTTGGGTGGTGTTGAAAATCATGATGTTGGTTGTTGAATATTTAATTTACCTGGGTTATTGATTCGGTATAAATTAAGTTATATTGCAGCTCTATTTCTGACAGCATAATCAGTGGACATCCCTTAAAACCTTGCAGTCCACATCTCAGGAAAAACTACTGGATTCAATCATAAAACATGCAATTTTCAAAGAATTACTGTGTTAACCTGGTAACAAAAAGTTCATTTGCCAGCAATTAGAAGAAAGCTGGACTGTAGAGAAGAAATCGAGCAAGCTGGCACTCTGGGGCAACTACTGGCCACGGAGGTGGACACTACGTGTTGGGCCAGTGGAGTTGAGGGCCTGCCTAGAGAGCAAGGTGGAAACACAGAATCGTATGGGAAGCAAGGGCTCAGAATGCACTAACCTCATTGGAAAGAGGGGTGATAAGGGCCCTGGCCTATTTTGCTCTTGCTCTGGGTAAAGCAGAAAATAAAATCGGGAAGGATTATCATCATTTCCCGAGTTTCTGCAAATATTCACTCTTCTGTGTGGCACAGGAGATCCTGAGTTCAGAACATTGTTTAGCATAGCCACGAGTTGACAGTGCCAGATCCTGGCCTGGAACAAACCCAGATCCTCCCAGGAGACCTGTACCTTACAATGAGGGTCCAAATAATCCTTCCAGATAAAATCATGCAGCATGAATCAGAACAATCATGGTAAGCCATCAGGAAAGAGAACAAGAGGCTCAAGCCCAAAAGAATGCACAAATAGAGGGCTGGGCAGCTCAGCAGTAGGGCACTTGCCTAGCATGTGTGAGGCCCTGAGTTTGACCCTCCGTGGAGATTGAAATTATCTGGGAGAGAATAACAGTACAATTAATATATTTTTAAAAATATATGTAACAAATTATTAAAAAATAAAAGACTGTCAGAAAAGACTATAGAAATATCCATAATACACATACACACACACACACACACACACACACACACACACAAGAAATATAGAATGGAAAATTAGAATAAGTGTCACACAATTTACTAAATAGGCTCACCTGTAAATAAAACAGGTGAAAAGAGAAATTAGAACTTAAATCTGAAATTTGACCTGAAAAATCAAAATACAACCAAAAATTTTTAAATATAAAAAAGAAGTTAAAAAAGCACAGAAGATAGAAGTTTCACATATTAGGTTTCCAAAAGAAAAATAATAGAGAGACTTGTATTATTTAAAGAAATAATAAAGTAAAACTTTGTAGGATTTTTAAGACTGGAGAGTCGCAACAAATTCTACTTAGCTTAGATTAAATGACAGCCACATGTGAATAAACCACACTAAACTACAGATTGTCAAAGTCAAACAAATTTCTAAAAGCAGTTAGAATGAGACATTTTCTACACAGGAATGACAATTCAACTGAGAGTTAATCAGAATCAACATTGGAAGACAAATGATAGGGAACAATATCTTCAAACTATGGAAAGAAAATAAATGCTAAGGTAAAATCGTATTTTAGAAAAATCTTTCAAGAATGAAGGTCAAGACCGACTATAAAAATGTTCTTTTCAGACAAATAGAACCTCGAAATTTACTTTTGTCTGCACATTACTTAATTTTTTTAATTACACATTTTAAAAAAGGAGAAACAAATGTTCCTAAAAGAAAGACCTGGAATTTGAGAAGGAATGGTTGGAAGACAGTGTGGACAAATCCAAAGAAAGCATAACAATAGATAGGATAATATTTTAGTTTAGGAATATTTATAAATGGTAAAGGAACTGTGGACACCATTGCACAGGAGCATGGGGCATACGTAGTTAAAGCATTCTAGAATTTCTTTTTTTTTTTTTTTTAATTTAGATTTTAAAATACTGTTTTTTGTTTTTTTTTTAATTTGGGTTTTGTGGTTGTTTTTTTTTGTTTTATTTTGTTTTGTTTGTTTTGTTTCTTTTAATTTTTGTTTTGTTGTTTCTAGCAGTTTTATTTGTATCAAGCAAACTGGAAAGCAGGAACTGGGGAAAGGGCTAAGGGCCCAGGGAATCTGCAGGGGTGATAAATTGTTCATCATCTTGATTATGATGTTGGCTGAATGGTTAAATATGTGTGCCAAAACTTACCAAATGTGTGTGTGTGTGTGTGTGTGTGTGTGTGTGTGTATTTGATTCAGTGATACTCTTTTAAAGAATCAGTGCTGGGTAACCTGCTATTGGGTTCCCTCTCACCCCTGCTAGAGTTGTGTTTCTGTTCTTCCCACTTGAATAATCCTACTCCTTTCACTCTTGCAAGAAAGGAAAACATCAGTGCCACCACTGATAAAATTGGCACCAAGACCCACCTCCCTGTGTACTGAGTGAGACTCATTTCTATTGGCCAACAAGCCCCCAAGGTGAAATGTGATAGCAATAGGCTTTGTTAGTCCAGAGGGGACCTAGATCATTGGCTCCAGGATAGATCACTGGTGGCTGGTTGACCCTTGACAGCTGTCTCTCTCTCCTCTCTCTCTCTCTCTCCTCTCTCTCTTTCTCTCTCTCTAATGCACGCGTGCACACACACGCGCACACACACGCACACACGATCCATGAAGCAAGGAAACTTTGCCCAGAAGCTTCTGCAGATGCTTTGAGTCCCAGACTGGGTCAGCTTCCTGCCCGAATCAGTTACAGGGAAGAGAGAGGCCACACACAGGCCACAGGACAGCCTGGACTGAAGGCTTCACGCTGCGGCAGCTCCTGTAGGCTCCTAGGGTGTGGTGCTCAGGTGCTGGAGTTGGCTAGGCCAGCAGGCTTCTTCCAGAGACTGCCACTGGTCCCCTCTCTGGTTGAGCATGGCTTTCCTGATCAGGATACAGAGGCAGCTGAAAGGCTCGGCCCCGGGCTGCTGCCCAGAACCTCTCTGATGCGCCCTGACTGGGCGTGGCTGAGCTTACCCTGGGCTGTGTGTGGGCAGCCCTGTCAGCACCAGAGCTTTGTGGTGACTCTTCAAGGTCCCACTGGAGCCTTTTCCATGTCCAGTTGGTCCACAGGTGCTGCTGGTGTGAAGGTAGAGTGATGGGTGAGGCTGGGATGATGGCTGAAGGTTTCCACACCAGCTGCTCTCACCAGGCTGCCCTTGGTGTGAATCCTCTGGTGTGGATGCAGTAGAGCTCCCACACCAGCACCGCCCTGAAGTCCCTTTTGCACTGTGACTTCATCACCCCAATGGGACTCAGAGCTTTGACTCAGGGCTCCCTCCTCCTCGCTGCCCTCAGGGGGGCTTTCTCTGTTTGAACCTTTCTGGTGCCACATGAGGAGGGAATTGTTGCTGTTTTGTTTTGGTTTTGTGCTGGGAATGGAACCTGTGTGCTTACCCTTGAACCAGCTCCCTAGTGCTTTGTAAATACAGGGTGCTTCTCCTCCTTTCCACCTTGACTGTTTGGTTTGAAGTTGGGCCTGGCGTGGCTTGGCTGGATTCCAGTCCCCACTGACCAATCACCAGGCTCCTCACCATGCCCAGGGGGTTGAATGACCCATGGATGACCATAGGGGTGGGCAGTTCGAGCCTAGGGAGGGCACAGGGCAGAGTTCTCCAGTGACAACACAGTGAGTCCCCTGTGCCCTGTGGAGGAAAGCCCACAAACCTCTGAAGAGGCCCCTTGTCCCAGCAGAGGCACCCAGTCATGTCCTCTAGGGCCACGGCCCTCACCACCATCCTCCTCAGAACCTCAGGCTGGAGCCTCCTCAGAAGCAGTTCCTGGACAGGGACCTGTCAGTCTAGTTAACAGGAAACATTTAGTCTTTAAAGGTTCAACTGAAGTTTTCAGGATAACCATCCACGGGACTGAAATAAAACACAGAATGTCAATCAGTGGAGGAAAAGCAGTGGGGCGGAGGGCAGGAGATGAGGGGAGAGTGGAATGTAGCAGGCAGGACAGGTAAGTCGCACACGCAGAAAGGACAGAAACCAAACAGAGGAAGGGAGTGGAAGTGCCCCAGGACAGGAAGACAGAGCTCCTGGGCTGGATTAAAATCAGGAACTCCAGTCTGCGGCAGGTTATAAAACACACTTAGTAGCCCCGTGGTGCATGCCTGTAATCTCAGTGACTCTGAGGGTTGAATCAGGAGGATCACAAGTTCAAAGCCAGCCTCAGCAACTTAGTGAGAACCTGCCTCAAAATAGAAAAGAAAAAGGGCTGGGGATGTGGCTCCATGGTTGAGCGTCCCTGGGTTCAAACCCCAATCCGAAAAAGAAAAAAAAAAAAAAAGACACACTTACCACAGGAGAACAAAACATTGAGAGTAAAAGAATGGAAACTGGCATTCCAGGCAAGTATTAATAAAGAACACCTCACTGCATGAAAAGAAGACTGTAATTGAAAAAGAATGACTAAAATTGATATTTCTGCATTTTGATAAAAGGTTCAGTAATCTCAGAAGATACAGCACTTGAAAAAAATGTGTGATCTTAGTCACATGGGTTCAAAACATATCAAGGACATTGTCAGAAGGAACAGGTTACAGGGACAAATGTACCACACAGGGAGACAGTGAGGAGACTGAGGACGGAGAGCCCCTGCAGCAGACTCAGGAGGGGATCCCCGGGGAGCGGTGACCTCAGGAGCAGGCGCCCAGCACATCTGACACCGGTCCCCAGCCGGTCACACTGCAGACAGGAAGGAATTTAAATCTCACTAACAAAATTCCGGACATCTCTATATGGAATGGTGGCTCTTGGAGTCAGTAAAAGACTGAAGAGCACGCACGGCCCAAATAGCAGTGAAGCACACCCAGCAAGGACTTGGGTGTGCGGCTGAAGGAGCCTGTGAGCAGACATTCAGAAGCAAACCTCTCCTTTATGAAAGAAGAGGCAAAGTCATCTAGACATTAAACAGTTGGGTTTCCTCCCGGCATCAAAGGAACACCAAAGAAATGTTTGTTAGGTGGAGGGATCGCAGGCCTGCACCCTTCGGAACACCCCTGCTCGGGCCAGCAGCTCAGCCTGAGTGTGTGACGCTCATTTCCTTCACCCCGGCTCTGAAAGCCATCATTCCGGAGGGCACCTCCACGGCGCAGCTAAATCTAAATCATGCCGCTGAGTCCTCTAAAGTCCTCCTGTCCTGTTTATTTCTTAAGGAGATGAGACAATACGAATTTTAAAGTAGCTTATCATCTTAAATTTTCAGGGTGTTATTAATTTTGGCAGTATTTTGGACACTCTATGTTAGGTGCTCATAAAGCCTTGATTTCTATCACTTGAACAAAATATCTATCTATACTTAAAATTCAAAAGAGCAGAGTTCCTAATCTATTCTTAATTAATATTTATACACCGTCTACCTAGATCACCTTTAGTAGCAGTAAAATTTAACCTTGGTTTTTAAAGTACAAATATAAACTTGACCCTAAGTCCCCCTTAGATAGAGGAATCTGAACCTAGTTGAGCTTTACAATAATCGCTGCTATTTCAGGAAGGAGCAGAGCATCAATTCTGAAAGGCATCTTACCTTTTTATAAAAAGAGTTCTTTTCTGCTCAAAGGGCATGTGCCTGAGATTCCAGAGGGAAAAAATCAGTTAGGATTTTCTCCAGCAGTGAAATTAATCTGACTTTGGATATGGCATAAGAACTGAAACTTTCTACACAAACCTTCATTTCACATTTCACCTATGATACCTTGACCCCTTAAGACGTCGTCTGAGTTTGTGTGTGCTGGGGACTTGTGTCACCCTTGCACACACACAGGTTGAGTGCTGTAACTCCTGAAAGTCAGACTCCATTCCTCCCACCCTCCCCTGCAAGGACCTCTGGCTTCAGTGGTGCTTTTGTGGAAATGAGGTGCTTGTCAATCAACAGTGAGAACACTGCCTTCCCCTCACACCTGACAACGGGACGGCAGGATTTAGGATAAGGAAGATTCCCTAGGTTAGAAAAAGAAAATTTGAATTATCTCTTCAAAGTAATAAACGGCTAAGTACTTTTTCAAGTTCTCGTTGAGAGATGTTGGTTTCACTACTTACCGATCTATAATATCCATTATAATTTATAGTTTTGATAAGTAAGATTTACCTGGAATCCTATATTAAAATTACATAATAGCATTTGTTTTAGGTTTTTATGAGTTAAATTCTTATATATCAAGCATTTTTATCAGAAACAGTCAAGTAGTACCTCTTAAAATAGCTCTAAGATTTATGTCAGATGAAATTAGATACTTAAAACTATCCCCCAAACTATAGTAAATAACATAATTATTAAACTCAGCATAATAAATGGAGGGTTTTCATCTTATTCACATGCAATTTATTTCTTGTATTTGTCCCCACCGGGCTCAGTATGTGTCAACTGGCACGTTAGTCTCAGGGAAAGTTGATATTCATGGTCAGTACCTCTGACTTCATCTTCTTGGGCGATGCTGAATAAAACAAAATGAATGGTAGATCAGGGTCCCCCAGTACGGAACAATTCTGATTTATAAGTCATTTGCATATTTTATGTCCAGAAGTTTCTTATCAATGTTTTGGTCTGGGCAGATTTCCATCCTCAGAGGGGCCTGTGCTTCTCTTGCTTGTTTCATTGTTTGGGACTTCATTAGAATCTCACAAAATGAGACAGGATTTCTCAGGATGGTTTCCTGTGTAGAATATGTGTTCTGGTTTTTCAAATGTCCCATAATGAGGAAAAGTTGATTTTGATTTGAATTTTAACAAAGACCTTGGGTTGGCCAAGGACCCTGGGACAGTTACACGTGACGGTCTGTGCTGTGCAGCGAGGGAGGTGTGGACTCCTGCATTTGTGCTGCTGACGCCCATGGCACCATCAGTGAACGACAGCGGCACCCACGTCTGTTCAAGCAACCCAGCCCTGTGGCTTCCAGGGCCACCGATATGGGAGGGCCGCTGGGTGCTGCACGTGGAGGGTGGAGAATGAGAACAGGTGAGAGAGGAATGGACACGTTCACTTTTCCCCGTTCTGCCCTGTAGTTTGAAGACAAATATTCACTCTGTCCTTCCACTGTTCTCCCTGGTCATATTTTCTTAATTCTAAATAAAATTGAATTGTGAAAGCTTTGAAGTCAAACTCAGATTATGATTGAATGGTGTCTAAGCGTGACAAAATGTTCTCTGTTGTCTGACATGCAATTTGGGTGACAAACTAGAAACTTCTTATAGCATTTTTCAAAAACCGATCTAGTATTCAGACCCAAGGACAGCTTATTTCTCAACCAAGTTTTGAGTACTTGATAAGAAAAAGTTTCTTGTGCTGTTTAGAATTGTTGAGGTTAAAATCAGATGCATTTTTATTGTGAAATTAGTTAAGTTTGCAAATTTGAATAAAAATCCAAATTTTGACTATATATGAAAATGTGTACTCTACTGGGGAAAAGATATCAACATTTAGGGGTGTTATAGGTAGATTTCCTTTTTATTTGACAACCCCTTTTTTAAAAATCTGGGCTCTTTTACAACTTGGAGCAGAATGAAATCGGCAACTTCCTTTTCCCAAACAGCAATCTTGTTAAAGACTTTTGGTATTAAAAAAATCAATCTTCATGGAAAGGAGATGAGGTACCAGAATCCATTCATGTGTAGCTGAGTGTCTCCATGGACAAGATAACCAGAATCCACTCTGTCTACATGCAGGTGCAAGCTTGGCTCAGTCTATGATACTGTTTTTCAAGCAATGTGCAGTTTCCATAATATATTTTATAAATATTGAACATGATTCTTGATTCTCCATTTCAGAAAACTCCAGATACAAGTGAATCATAAGTTGGTTTTTACACTTGATGATTTGTGAATCTCACTTCTGTAGCTTGTATCTTATTTTGTATACAGTAGAAAAGAATCTTGCAAATTACCATAAAAATGTTTAAATAGGAAGATTTTAGAACCACTTATTAATCTAAGAGGTTTCAAAAGCTTTACTTCCTAATTGTTTTGTTTTTCCATAAATGATTCCAAAACTAGGTATGTGAGTAAGAGGATGCATTCAAGTTTCCATTCCATCATAGACAGGGCCTCAGACAACCAAGAAAGGACAAAGGAATTTATCACGATCATGCAGAAAAAAGGGTGCTTCCCTGATCGTAGGTTTTAGATCAGGGAAGAAGATATGTCAGTCTACCAGAAAAGATGACAGTAGGTATAAAAAAGATAAAATCAAAATAGATGTATACAGGGAATTCTGAGAAGTGGAACAAAGAAAGATTAAATATTGCTGTAAACATCACCAAGTGTTTCAACTGAGATGGTGGATTGGACCCAAATGGAAATATCAGGGATTGGGGGCTGGAGGTCACCGTGAGACAGCCTCGACGCAGATACACAGGGGGCTAATGGAGTGAGGAGAACAGAGGGAAGATTTGAGAGTAATGGGGCAAGAGAATGAGGCCTGCTTCTAGGCTGGGAAAATAGCCCTCTTGATCCCTCAAGCAGGTGATTGATGGCTTGGGGAGGCCACACTCCATCAGCCCTGATGGCGGCCATTAAGGGGCCGTCGCTTCTCTTACTCAGGTCAAGTGAGCTCTCAAAAAGTTATCTAGTGCCACGTGAAATTTACTTTTTAAAATATATATGGCCAAAAAAAAAAAAGTCTATTTTGCCAAACTTGAGATTTAAAATGGAAAATATAAGCATTTGGAGGACCAAATCTAAACAGATTTCACACTATTGACCATGTGTGGAGAAACTCAACCTCCACAATGTTTCCTGGAAAACAGACTTAATCTGGGGGCCTCGCATCCTCTGAACTTCCTAAGTAAGTAATTATCCTCACCCTCAATTCTCAGAGTTTGGGAAAACACACTCAGCAATGATCAGGGTACGTGCAGATTTTTATGTAGGTGAACAGAAGATTTTATGTTAAAGGATTGGAAAGAACAAAATATAATTTGTGAAAATTTGTGTCTTTCCATTGAAAGAAATATAGTTAATTCTCATCCATGATGACTCATTGTATTAGTCACTTTGCAGAAAACAGTCTGACCTCTAAGGGCCAGAAATCTAGCAGAAGAGAAAGGACTTCACAGAAAGGAGCATCATTCAGATTCAGCAGGGCAAGTACAAAATTCACTGAGCATCATTTCTGTGTCAGCACCAGGGACAGAAAAATGAATATTTCATTCACTGGTTTGGAAAAACTCAAGGTGGGGTCAGACATGTAAGCAAAGGTGATTTTACAGTGACCTACGTGTTAATAATGATGGTTATAAAGGAGGTGCAAGGACTTCCTGTGTGAGCAGAACACAGGAAATAAGCAGATTGGTGCATCATAAGTGCCATGAGATAAGCACTAAGTGCTTCTCAGGGTTCAGAGAGGGAAGGTCCCTTAGCAGAGGCCATCAGGGAAGGTTTCTTGCAGAAGGTGGTCCTTGAGGGAGGGTGGGGGAGTGTCTATGGTGGCCATGTTGACAAGGTTGGGGACACTCTCTGTAGTATAGGAAATGGAGATACAAATGGAATAGAAAATTCAGGCCCATTCGTTCCAGGGCTCCCCGTTGGCTGCCTGCTCTACGGACAGGCTGCCAGGCTCCCATGTGCTCTGATGGCACCCTGCTCGGTCCTGATACCATGGGACTTGTCAAGAGGAAGATGAAATAGGAGAGCACAAGATATTCAGGGAACAAGGAACAGGACAACTGCTGGAATGTACCTGCGACTGGGAAAACTGAAGCCCGGGCCTGGTTAGTGCTGGCCAGCTGACAGGGGAAAGATGGTCCCAGGAGGGACTCTGGCCAGGGCCCAGGAGTGGAGGGAACTGCTCTGGAGAAATCACGGGGATTGAGTGGGAGAGAAGTGGCTCACGTTTCCTCTGTGTTCTTGGTTTGTGCACTTGTAGATAGAGGAGTATCTTCATCATGGAAGCAGTCTCGCCATGTCCGGGTCTGGAAATTTTGAAGGCTAAGGCCACAGTTGGGCTGACCGGGTGGAGCAACGCCATGAGGAACAAAGGCAGAGAAGGAGGTGCCTGGAAGGGGACAGGGATAGATGATTTGTGCATGATTCATTCTGCCCTGCGGAAGTGTGAAGGTCAGTGAGAGCTGGCAGTGGCCTTCCTCAAAACTGGAAACATAGCCAACATGAGATCTGGGTGTAGATTGAGGGAGGTGCGCACTCCTCTTATGTTTAAGGGGTCATTGAGAGCATCTGTTGGCTGCTGGCTGTCTTAACTGTTCAGGTTTCGCCAGTATGCTCCTCGGTGGGACTCTCCTTACTGGTTGATTAAGTTCCATCTCTATGGGCCACTCCCGGTTATCTGTAGTGGCCAGAAGTGGCTTTCCAGGGGAAGGGCTTCTCTTCCCCTTCCCACTACAGCCTGAGTCCACCTCACTAGAAAACCCAGGATCTTTTCAAACTATTAGAAAGGGAAGAAAGCAGGGTCATTCTGTGATGCAGATTCTGAGAATCCACTCCTTGAGGACAACCGAGTTCACAATATGCGGACAAGCTAGTGGAGTTTGCGAAGAATCTGCGGTGCCTTCCCTTTCCACACCATCGTGACCGCTTCTCATGGACAGCTCCCAACCAAGTGTGCCTTTACCAAAATTAACCAGGTATTCATTCTCACATGGTTATTATGCAAGTTCTTTAACATTCCTTTTTATTAAGAGTTAGATTCTAATTCTCCTCACTGTGGAGTTGGGCCAGTGTTAGGGACAGTTAAAGTGAGATAGGGACAAAAGGCAAGGAATGTCTGTCTGTCTTCCCATCATACAGGAAGGTCCACAAGGGGCCCTTCGCCAACATGCAAAATGCCCACATTACCTGCAGAGTCTGTCCTGGAAGGACGCCATGGAGAAGACACAGAAATAGAAGGTTGACCCAGGAACCCAGTGTCCCGGCTTCCTGCAGTTGAGTACTTCCAATGGTGGCTGCCATTCGTGTGAACAGAGAAGTTTTCAACAATGCCAGCTCCCAACTTTTGAGCTCCCTCAGCTTTTGCCAAGTGGAGCAGAGACAAGCAATCCCCACCAAGCCCTCCTGAAACCACAACTTTGTCTCTGCAGTAACGTTAGAAATGATTTAAGGCGCTAGCATTTGCTGTGTTTGTCTCACGGCAGTGGATGCCTAGGACACCTCCACTGTGTCCTGAGTGATCACACAGTGACACAACTACACATGCTCTGATGGATACGTCTGTCTGTCTGTCTTCTATCTGTTACAGTTGCATAAATGCAAATAAGAAATCAGATGATGATTTGGTGACCCAGGCATCAGGGGAGATTATGTAAACTAGGAGAGAGTTCGTTCGGGATGAGCCAGACAGTTTAAAGTGCAGATAGCATCAGATCAACAATTACAAGCATTTTCAAGTCAACCTCCCCACTCATCCCCACTCACATCCCCACCACCTGGTCAGGCCTGAGGCCCTAGCATGCAGCTGTGTGCACGTCAGATGTGATCTTTCATGTCCACCTGAGTTAGACATAGCTCCAAGTTTCTGTTCATTTTCCCAAGTCACCTTCAATGATGTATTTACAAATGATTTTACCTAATAGCTTATTTTATAGTTGTCACATGTTTGCAATCAGCGTAGTATATAGTCTAGTGCACTGGAGTTTGGGCAGTGGAGTCTTAGAGGCTTGGTTTGGACTCTTTTGCTAAAACATATGGACTGCTGCCCTGGGACCAAACCTTCACGCCCCTGTCGGTTGCTTTTATGTGAAGTAAAGATGTCATTTTGAGGATTAACTCTGAAAAAGGGCATAAAGTGCTTGCCTAGAGTCTTTTATTGTGAAGGATAGAAATAGTCCCATATATAACTACATAAGCTATAGTTATCACCTTAGTTGTTATTACAATGTGTTAACTTTTGCTAGGTTGATTTCAGCAGGAAATCAAGGACTAGAGATAATTTATTATATTCCTATCCAGTGAACTGCCATTTCTACAATGAACACAAAGAATTCAAATTGACGAAATTGCTCTTACAATAACTTAGTACCACACAGTAACATCTGTAGTTCCTTAAATAAGCATGTACTGCATTTGCATTTTATGTAATACACGATTGTGACATAGACAAAATTCTAGACCAGCTCATCTGGAAGAAAAATAACACAATCATAATGGCTTTAGGAAAAGCATTACTGCTGATGTTTATTTTTTTGAGAACCGTGTGGCAGTGTAATTATTGCATTAATTCCACACATTATTTAATGTCATACTGAAAGTGCAATTTAAAGTTATTACACCTCATTTTCATTGAATTAATTATTTTCATGATAAATCTTGCATTTTCTGATTATTTGAATGAAACATTGGTTGGAAAGAAATCAGCCAGCATACCTTTCCATAAGGAGGAAACACCCATCTTGCTCAATACCTGGAAACAGTCACCGCTGACAGCGGGTGTGTGTCCATGTGTCTGTGTGTACGACCAGACACACACTTTTTAAAAGCAATGTGATCTGATCCACATGTTGCGTCTTTCCCTCACGCACTGTGCTCATTCCCCCCATTACATGTAAAGGTCTATGTGCCAGCATTGGATCCTGTTGCCATCTGGGTGAGCAGCCCCTGTTGATGCGACTTTGGGCTCTTACACATTTTCCTATAAAAGCAGTACTCAGTGATCTTCCTCCTGCACATCTCCCACTTCCTGGTCATGTCTTGGACTGTGCCCTGGAGCAGAGCGAGGCAAAGGTTCGTTGTGTCTAAAGGGCTGTGCTGCTCGGTTCCGAAAGGCCTTCTGGTGAGTTGGCTCCATCTCCACGCTCCAAACCCTCATGTGAACAGTGTCTTTGCATTCTCTACTGCTAGATGCTTTTATTCTTGGAGCTGTTGTCAATTATCTGTGTGAAACAGGGGATCTCATGTTCATTATCCTCCTCCAATCACTGAGAATTGTTTTTATTGCTCACTAGTATGGTTATTTTCCTTTCTTATAACTGCACATTAGAAACATTTCTTATTGAGGCCCTTTGTATGTCACATATATAGCAAATATGTTTATAATTAAGTAGCATCATCTGCAAGTCCTTTCTGGCATTGTAGAACTATTCAAGCCATGAGTGTTGACGTGGTGGCATGCATGGACTTCCATATGGGTTACGCCTTTTAACCCTGTCATTTTTGGCAGAATCTTCTCTACACTCAAGATCATTACAAATGTTGACAAAAATACTTCCTAATTATTTTAATAGTTTTATACTTTAAGATGTTTAAATACTTGATTCATGTAGGTTTTATTTCTGTGTAAAGGATTCTTATGAATCTAATTTTACTTATTTCTCCCACCCAAAGTTAACATGTTGTTTATTCTGCATCATTGTTGAATCGAGCATACTTCCCCTTGATTGAAGGGGGTCCTGTGCTCATCCGATATCGCTCTGTGCCTATGTCTAGATTCTGTTCTGCTGCCTTCGTTTTCTTATCCTGCCTCCAAAGCCACATCGCCTTGTCCCCTCTCACACACACACTATGACATTTAATCATTGCACAGTCACCCAAATTGCTGTCACTTTTCCTTTGCTATTTGCACATTTTAATTTTTCTACATGATATGAAATATTTTCCAAATTTTGAACATAAAATAGATGAATTTACTAGTGATACATGTGTTGAGCATATCATCATAGCGAGTGCAGTCCAGAGAGAATGTATCTTAAACATAAATTATGTAGTGGCAAAATATATCTGTATTTTGAATTTCTGATCTGTGTTTAGAAAAATTCATTTCTACCAACATAATTGTCTAGCATTTAATTATATACATTATATATACAATACATATATTATATATAATATATATAATGGTATACAATTAATATATATGCCAACCACAACTGTTTGGTATTCTTGGGTGACTAACAGTTCCATGCTGCTATACCATAACTCTATGATAAAAGGTCAACTTCCCATGCTGATCTATATTTTTCTCTACCTGACAAGATAGAGCCTTGGGTATAAAGTGGGAAGACTACTGTTACTTGAATGACAAAGATGCAAGAAGTTTCTATCTATCTATCTATCTATCTATCTATCTATCTATCATCTACAGACATCTATAGATAGATGTTTCTATAGATAGATAGATAGATATAGATAGATAGATAGATGATAGGTAGGTAGATAGATAGATAGATAGATAGATAGATAGATAGATAGAGTTGTTTTTTGTTTTTTTTGGGTTTTTTTTTTGTAGCAAGGATTGAACCCAAGGGCACTTAACCACTGACCCACATCCCCAGCCCTTTTAATTTTTGTCTTTTGAGACAGAGTCTAGCTAAGTTGCTTAGAAACTCACTCAGTTGCTGAGGTTGGCTCTGAACTTGCAATCCTCCAACCTCAGTCTCCCAAGCCACTGGGATAACAGGCATGTGCCACCATGCTTACCTGCACTAAGCTTCAATTTTAATGAAGTATTGCAAATCAGTTGTCTTAAAATAGTTTTTGCTTTAAGTTATTATTGTGTTTGATGTACAACACTACTCTAGGAGAAATTAAATGTTAATAAAATCAGTACTGCAGTGCACTGTAGTATTGCTGATTCTTTTAATATTTTCTTCTGTCCATCTCCCAAGTACCATTGTATAATCTTCTTAAATAAATGGAATTTCTAGAAAGACAGATATGCCTAATGGAAAATAATAGTTTAAAAGAAACATGCATGTTTTGGGTATTATCTATCTCCTGGGGGATCAATTTACTTAAGCAGAGATTATGACTTCAAAAGCATTAGAACTAGAAAAACCCAGGTTTGGTTACTTTGCAAGCACTACTAGTTGTGTGACCTTGAACACGATCTCAGTTTCTTCACTTTTAGAGTTGGAGCGATGATAGTGTCTGCCATAGGGACGCTAGGGTTGTGTTGAGCACCCTAACCCTAACCCTAACCCTAACCCTGACCCTTACAAGGTGATAATGCATAGCCTCTCTTTAAATGTTTTTATAAGAATACAAATAACTGCCAAAATTAAGAGGCCAGTTTTATGTCAGCTTAAAAATAAGTTATATTGCTTTTTGCCTATATTTTTCTTAATTTTCAAACTTATCATTCTGTAGTCCCAGACAGTGCTTCTGCTGTGTGTAGTGACTGATTTAGGACCAGTTACACTGAAGTTTCCATGTGGAATATGTCGTATTTTCTAGGGCTACCTCAGAGTTCAAAGAATGATATTTTTTATTTTGAGCACATTGATTCATGCCTCCACATACATCTGCTGAGTGTGGGGGCCTGATTGTAGGTTCTGGAGGAAAAGAAGAGACAAGACAGAGTCAGGAGGAAGCTTAGGGTGAACCTTTCCCTGGGTGAAGAACATGGTTTCAGTGGATGAGACATTTTTCAAGTCTAGTTTTCTGATAAATTATTAAGAAAAAAGGATTTCTAAGACAAAATCCAATCAATTAAAAATCACATTTTAACCCTGAGAGCACGGATGGGAATGAGCAGACCTCATAAACCTGCCTTGCTTCCCATTTAACTCCTTAAAGGAATATTGACCCAGTGACCTGTGAGATGATGTTCTGGGGCTGGAGGAGAATTTCTTCAAACTCTAAACATCAGTTATCTGTATTCCTTCTATAGAAAAAAGAAGCTTGTCAGTTGTAACTAAGAAACACAAATATAAAATATAAGGAATGCATTATAAATGACAGATCATAAATTATGTTATTCTCCCAATGTTGTGTGTTCCTTGATACACATGTGTAGCACATTTTAGGATTTCATATCCAGCAAATAGAAGGATGAAGCTAAAAAAACCCCAAAAATTCCTCTTCCAATTTCCTGTTCTTCTAATGCTAAGTTTTTAAGACTGGAGATATCACCCAATGCATCACACAGGACCCAGGGTCAGCACCTGGGGAATGCTGTGCAAGGTGGCGGGGGCGGGGGGAGTAACACAGGTCATCAGGGTCAGAGGACCCGGCAACTGGTGTCTGGGGTGTCAGAGGCAGGAAGCTGGAGCAGCATGCAGGAACACGGTCTTGGGCACCCCTCCTGCAGGGCAGCCATGGGAGGGCCCACAGGAGGTCATGGAGGGTCTTGAACCCAGGGCTCCCTTTGCTTTGTCCCTGAGCAAGAGCAGGGGGTTGGTTTAGAGGGAGCAGGAGGAGGGTGCACTGAGATGGCTTCTCATCTGCACCAACTCTGGGGGATCGCTGGGGCTTTGGAGACATTGGCCACCCCTCCACTGAAAGCAGGTTTGGGGGTGCTCCTCTGCTATGCTCTGTGACCATGGCACTGTGGCCTGGCATCCCCCAGCCCTGGTTTCTTCATTAGGAGGGGACAGCCATGCAAGATCTTTGAAGGAAGTAAGGACAGAAGATTCTGTGTATAGAAGATTCCCCGCACTTAACAGTTAATAAACACCAATTTATTTCTGTCCAGAGCTGAGGACAAATGGACCTGTGTTCTGAGTGGCCCCCAAATGTATACCAGTGTAGGGAAATTTACCTCAGTATTTGGTTATGTTTCTGTTTCCTCTTGGTTTTTCAAAATGTTCTCTTCTGCCTTCCTTGTTCCATAGAAACTCTTTTCTGTAGGACACAACAGGTATAGTTTGGATGGAAATGTGCACAACTAGGCAATCTTAGGACCATATTTGCCCTGTTTTTGCTTAGCGGCTTTGAGATATCACTCTTCATTATTATTAAAAATCAATTTTCCAAAGGAGGATATGATGTAACAGTAGAAATAAAAATTGAACACATCATTCAAGATGACTGATGTGTGTTGTGAGGGGAGATGAATACAGGTTATTAAAGTAAACTTTTACAGTAGCCCTGAACTCTGAGCCACTGAAACCCCAAACCTGAAACCTTGTGCTAAGTCAGGTCAGGGTGATGACACAGATGCTCTATCCATAAGCAGAAGGGAAATCAGAGTGAACAGCTTTGAACTGAGAAAGTGGCTTGGGTTCCTGGAGCATCACTTTATGTAGTCAGTTAGAGTCACCCTCAGCTACCAGGCTCTGCCTTCTCCTGGCATGTTACTTATTCTTTCCTGTTACCTGACTTCATATTGCCCTGGGACATGTAGCAATCAACAAGAGAGATGGCTCTCTTTAGCTCCCTGCTGAATATAATCTTATTTCCTGCATCACTGTGTTTGGGAACAAGTATGATCCCAAATGCCACCCTTCTGCAAAGAGAGAAAGAAGGGTTGGTTAGAAGTGGAGAGGGGTGTGGAGGGTTAGATTCCTTCCACCACACCCATCCGGTACCTACCATGCCCACAGCAGCAGAGACACTGTGGGAAATTGTTCTAACATGCAGTCTGACTTGGATGATAACCTAACACATCTCTCTGTAACTGATGTCATAATTTTATTGAAAATGCACAAACTCAGAAGGGTGCATGCCAAAGGAACCTGAATTGCTTCTCAGCACTCCCAGATCACCCTGGAAGTGTTCTTCTCAGGCCATGGAAGATCTGGATGCATTCCTTAACTACTCTGATCATTTTTAGGCATCAAAATGTCCCGAGTTTTCTACCATCACTCAATTAAACTTCCTCCTCTCACAGCTCAGTCTTTTCGCAGGGCAGGAGACCTGCTGTAGTTTCAGTTAATTTTTTCTTTTTTTCCCATCATTCCTCTTCTGTTCATTCCTCATCTAACTCCAGACTGGGGGCTCATAGGGGTGGAGAGGGGAGAAGTTGAGTTGGGATCAGAAGGAATATTCATGAGCCTCACACTGGGGACCTGCTCCCAGCAGGGATCTCTTTTCCTGCCTTCAGATGTTTTGCTGCCTCCCCAGGAGGGTGCGTAGCCACCCCACCACTATCAACAGATCCAGGGCCTGTAACTCCCCAAGTTCCCTGAAAGGCCCTGTGCCCTGCCTTGGGGCTGTGAGGCCAGGGCTCAGGTCTCCTCTACCTCCTTGCAGGGGCTGGTACTGGTGGTGTCAGGCTTGGAGCCTGTGCCCAGGTTCTGAGCCAGGTTCTGAGACACAGGCACACCCAAGTTCCCCTCTGACTGGATGCAAGAGCACTGGGCAACTGCGTGGTGGTAGTCATTAGCAGAAGCTGTGTTGTTAGCAGATGGAGGAAGTGGCTTGCTAACTGGGCTTTACAGTCCAGTGGGAATTGAATGGAGCCACTCGGGAAGGTGTGGAGAGGACAGTATGGAGCAGAAATGAAATACCAAGAAGGGACCTGCAGGCATGTGTGGGAGAGGCAGTGGGTGGCCAGGCTGGAGTAAGGTGTGTGGACGGTGATGCCCTCCCTGGGTATCTATCACAAGAGCCAGCTGAGGGGTCACAGGGCTGGCTGTTTGACCGATGCTGATCTGCAGGTGACACAGCAGTAAGAGAATTCCCATGGGTGCCCCTCTTCCAGCACCTGTAACTGAGCAGTGGTAACAGTGAGCAAAGCTGAGGCACCCGCCTGGCGTATTCTGTAGAAGGCTCTCCGTGTCCACGGGGAGGGTGCTGGGCAGGCCTTAGCAGGCCAGGGTAGAAGAGGGCTCCTGCTTTTGTGAGGGCCAGAGAAAGCTTGGCTGCAGGACAGGGAGGTGCTGTGTGAGGAGGCAACAGGTGCAGGGCGCTGAGCTCAGGGGAAGGCAGGAGACAGGCAGGAGGAGAGATCCCAGTGACCAGGGCTGCTGGGTGCCAAGCACCTCAGACTCCCAGCAGTGGCCTTTGTGGAGATGCCTGGTAGGGGTCAGTTGCTGCAGGTGAGGAGGGTGAGTCCTTTGTCAAGGTTTTTCAGTGAGCTTTTTCATTGCTGGGACTAAAAGATCTTAGTCCCAGCAAGACAATTTTAGGGGAGGTAGAGATTATTTAGGGGCTCACGGTTTCAGAGGTCTCAATCCATAGACATCAGGCTCCATTCCAAAGGGCTTCAGCTGAGGCTGAACATCATGGTGGAAGAGTGTGGCCGAGCGAAGCAGCTCACATGAAGATCAGGAAGCAGAGAGACTCCACTCTCCAGGTTCAAAACATATACCAAAAAGCCATGCTCCCTATGAACACCTCCTCCACCACACCCACCTGCCTCTAGCTACCACTCAGTCAATCCCATCAGGGAGTAATTCATTGATTAGTTTAAGGATAAAGTGTAAACATTTCTCCTCCAAACCTTCCTGCATTGTTTCCCCATGAGCTTTTGGAGGCACCACATCTAAACCATACAGCAGGTCACAAGCACGGTCTGGGTAGGCTCCCGGCCCCGGGAGATGCATGCAGCGGGGAGGTGCCTGGCACTGTAAGCCATCCCCTTGCTCCAGACTACGCAGGGGCCAGCACTGGAGGTCCATCACATTGCCAGTGATACTTGTGTATTGGGCATGGGGTAGACAGAGCACAGATGAAGTGACATCTTACCTGCATCCTAGGGTAAGTGCAAGCAAGGACATCCACACACAGAGTAAATGACATCCATGATAGCCCAGGACAGTTAAGGACATGCAAAGACAATATGGCTTTCAGTGGGAAAAAGTGGACAAAGGACAGATTGAGAATAACGGGTGAGGCAAAGCGCAGCAGGAGTCCATCCTCAGGAGTGGCTAGGTGCACTGGCCAGAGCATGCGCACAGGAGTAAACTGTAACCTTGGAGGAGATGGGGTAAGCCAATGTGCAAACACTGAGAGCATTCACTCTGTCCACACCTGGGCTCACAGCACTGCCTCCTGTGGGGACTTGGAGGGCATCCCTCCACCACAGGTTTCCCCTTCCCGGTGGATTAGAAACAAAGAAAACAACCCTGGAGCAAAGTCCTTGATAGACAACATTTGATGTTACTTATCCCCATTTACGTTTGGCAGACTGTAACCTAGTTTTCCATAAAAGTGTCTGTGAGACAGAATCCCCTGGAAAGTTATAAACAGAAAGAGAAATGTCAGACCTGCTGACTCCATTTCTCCATGCCTCTAGGTGGGGTCAGGTGGAGGGTGGATTTGTTCTAGCGAGCTCCCTGAGCCTCTGGCAGAGCTGGGTTCTCAGGATAAGACGCCACAGGTCTGATCCTCTTTTTGGGTTCACATCCAGTCATCTTAAAGGTTGATACCAGAATTTCAATGGTGGAGGTCTGACCTCCACCAGCTGAATTTTTCGCCATTCTTTCCTCTCATTTAAAGGTAATCCTAAACATCACCATGGTGCCCACTCCGGGGCCTCTCCAGATGGCTAATCCAATGTGCTGTTAAACCTCCTTCCCTTCTGTGGTTCCCACGTCGTTTCCGCCATGTTCCTGTCCTCCTGCCATGATCAGCTCCCCCTGGGGAGCATCCACTGTGGCCTGTCACCCTGAAGTCAGTACAGGAACTCCCCTCCTGGCTTTGCTGATGGCCCCCATGTGAAGACAGCAATCTCCATTTCAGGGCAACAAGGTCCTAACGCTGATGCCCCCAGGGCCAAGAGGTGCTGGGCTTTGGGGCTCACTGGGACCATCGGCCTCCTCAGCTCACCTCCTGTTTGGCCAGGCGCTAAAGCAGTAACACTTGCCTACAGTCCTCAGAGTCTCTCAAAGAAGAAGTTCTTCCATTTCTTTTCTACTGCTTATTTCCTAAAAAGCAGCTTTTGAGGCCCAGAATTTTCTATACAGGTCTCCCCAGGAGCACACAGCATCTAGGGCCCGGGGGTTTTCTTCTTCAAAAGAGATATAATCTGCAAAGATGCACCCTACTGCTTCTCCCTCCACACTGCCCCAAACCTTTCAGTTTCAGAGCAGGGCCTTTGCTTTGATTTGATGTTAAAATCTCCATTTAGATTTTTTGACACAAAACACTGGACTACTTGTTCCAAAGGGGAATTGAAACCTCTACATGGTAGTAGATAGAAAACAATTGCAATTTTTAAGTAGCAGTTGTTTTAACGTCTACATATTAGGTTAAAAATAAAACAACGCTGTAGAGACGAGACACGATTTCGATACATGCATCACCAACCGACCAGTTTTTAACACCTGGCTCTGCAGGAGAAGCACAGTTGAATCCTTAGGAAAGTCCCCTGGGAAGCCTAATGACATGAGAGTTTCTGGTCTTTCTGTTTTTCTTTCTGTTCTTCAGAATCTGGGTCAGAAGAATTATTTAGAGTGTGTTTCTTTTCTTCTTTTGATGCTGGAGACTGAAGCTGGGGTCCTGTGTGTGCTGGGTAGGTGCTGCACCACTGAGCCACCCCCACAAGGTATTATCTCATGTGATGGTGTTTTTTCTGTTACCGTAGTGATGTGGGAAATTATAGAAAAATATAAACATCTGGCGTGTCTGTGACTCACACACCAAGTTAAGACATCTTTTGTCCGCCCATGGCTCCCTCGACTGCTTCCTCCCTTCCTTCCACACCCATGAAGCACCTAGTCTATACCAACAACTATGCCAAGGTCCAGGAATACGGAAATCACCATGCCCCATTCCCCCAATGCGTAGTTAGTATCTCATGGGAAAGACAGGCTTTATAAAAATGTTGACTCTAATAACATACAGGGTTCTATGGAATATTCTGAAAACACCAGCTGGAAACTTAACTCTAGCCTCAGAGCCATTAGAAGACAGGGTAAAGGTGTCTGTTCCCTATTCTACTTAGGCCTGCGGACCATTTTCCACACAAGAGTACATTGAGGTTTGTCACTGGAAATGAGAGCAATTTTCTGGCAGAATGAATGAGCAGAGGGTCCTTAAGCATGGTTGCTTCCCAGGGAAGCTGCAGAGCATCACTTGATGGTTTGTAATTGCAACTTTGAAGCTTCTCAAATTTAATATAGTTGGGGGCTGGGGTTGTGGCTCAGTGGTAGAGCATTTGCCTAGCACATGTGAGCCTCTGGGTTCAAGTCTCAGCACCACATATAAATAAATAAAATTAATAAAAATCTATCAACAACCAAAAAGAATATTTGAAAATATTAATATAGTTAGGTTGTGCACAGATTAGGATATCCAAAAACACAAGAGCCTTAAAATGAATTTGTGTGAAGTGTGGAAACAGTGGAGACTGGAAACACAGTCATCTCGCTGCTGCGGAAGAGCAGTGCTTAGTCCTGAAATGCAGTGATTGATGGGCACACGGAGAGCACTTGCCAGGTTCCACAGATGCTCTGCAGGCAGAGGCCCAAGGGTGAATCTAGAATGCAGCCAGTTGCCTGACTGTGGCCAGAAGAGCGTACCTCTCTGTTTTGATTTCACCATCCATAACCAGGAGTTCAAGGTAGTAGTTAGCTGATGGGTTTGCTATTGAAGCCAGAATTGGGGACAGGCAGTTAGTGTAGAATAGGAAATCTGGTCAAATCAAGGAATGGAGGCCATCTGAGTCTGGGAAATTGGAGACCGCCCTGGGAGATTGGAATGTCAGTATCTCCAGAGTTCTTTTGATCACCAAGGTTACCTGCTTAACTGCCCCTCCCAAAAAACTGCAGACAGGGAGTTGCTAATTAATGCCCCCTGAGCCCCTATCTTCTATCACTTTGGCCCTCCCCCTGCCCATTCGCTTCTCAGCTTTTACATCTCACCTTTTTGCTGTGTCACCAGGGCCTAGTCACATAGGCAGGAAGGAAGGATGAGGGTCAGAGGAGAAAACAGAACAAAGACCCTAATCTATAAAAGATGTAGGGTACGCTCACTTCTTGGGGATTCTAGAACATCAGTCATGGCCCCCTTCTCACTTCTGGGAGAAGTCTGTGTTACTACTTTTAAATAAAACCTGCTTAACATGCTTGCCTTGGCATGCTTCTCTGGGGTTATACTTCAGCACCTGAGGAAGCAGAACTCGTCACTGGTAAATGGTGGTATCACTATCATGATCAGATAGGAGAATGCTGGAAGTACCGTCCATACCACTTAAAGCTTCTCTCAAGCAATTAGATTTTGGTAAGCTTGACTTTCTTGCTCTACTTACATGTATCTGTCCCTCACCAAATACTTTGAAGTTGTAACATAACCCAAAATAAAATATGTTTAGAATATCAGCTGCTTCCAACTTCATCAACCACTCCATAGCGTTCAAATGAAAACTTTTCCAATATCATCTCTAAGAGAATACTAGAAAAACACTTTTTCATTTTCTGTTTTTTATTGCACTGGTGATTGAACCCAGGGACATTTAACCACTGAGCAACATCCTCAAACCTTTTTATCTTTTTCTATTTTGAGACAGGGACTCACTAAGTTGCTGAGAACCTTGCTAATTTGCTGAGGCTGGCCTTGAACTTGAAATTCTTCTGCCATGGCCTCTAAGGTTGCTGAAGTTACAGGCAAACACCACTGGGCCCAGAAAAATGCTCATTTTTTAAAGCATTGGATTTGGGTCTTTTAAGACTTCATTTTTCCCTTCCTTTGCTCTTACATGTTCCCTTTCTTTCTAATGGAGAGGCCACTTCATCACACTGTGTCACTGCAGATCAGAGCTCCGTCTGCACAATACCTGTATCCTGTCCTTGCTACATGCAAATGCAATGGTGCCTCCCTCAGGTGCTGGTCCCACCCGCTGCCTGTGGCACTCTCCCGCAGTGTGCTGGAGACCAGGCCCACTCCACTGCTCTCTCACATTCCAGCACAGATTGCAAAGGCAGATGCACCTTCAGGGCTGCTTATACTGGACTAAGGCTAAACCAAACCACTTTGAGGTTATTTAGCATGTGTGGAATCCCAGGTTAAAGGTGTGTAGTAGTCTGTCGTGCTAACAAAGCGTGCACAGTCAACTGCCCAAGCATGTGTTAGCATGTAGATCTCCAAAGCTTTGGAAGTGCTCTTCAGCTGGGTCTGGTCACTGCTCAGCAGATTAATTACACATCAGCTCAATAAGCCATAAGTGCTCTGGAAGTGATTGCAGTACATCATTCTGGAGATCTGTGGAGGGCAGACTCCTGGAGACTTGTTTTGAACTGCACCTTTCAATCCATCTCTTGCACCTCGAGGATGCACCCAGGCATGCTGGAGCTGGAAACACTTCACTTCCCTTCAAAGTATTTTGTAAGCACCTGAGCCCATGTCTTCCATGGTCCTGGAGTTTCTAACGTTCTGACAGCTGTAGCAGTTATTATTTACTTATTGAACATACAGTCTTCCAGGACCCAAGGAAAGGTGCATCAGGAAGAAATTTAGGCTACCTTACGCTTAAACAGTGAAAAGACTTGTTGGTTTCCATATAGTTCATTTCTCTCTATAAAAGGATAAGTTAATCATAGAATTTTGGCTCTAATGATTATGGTTCTAATAACAGAAGGAAAATATCTTGGTACTTCATCCCAAAATGTTGAATGAGCCAGTAAACAATCAAGTATCAAGTATAATTGATCACTACAGTAGCTAAAAGTACATAATGCAAAAGAATTTGTTACATTTACATTTAGCTATATAACAGCTAAGGAATGACATGACACCCAGGTAAAGCACCAAGGATAAATTATTGGGAAATAATAATATGAACATGGATACCTTACTTAACATAGTACTATTGATTTTATATTTAGAGTTTAATACAACATAAAGTCATTGCATATTAATATCATTCACTCATTTAGGGTTTGTTGATGGCAGAGAGGTACTATGAAGATATTTTCATACTTTCAGAAGAAAACAAATCCTTGTACATAAGGAACATTAGGGACACTTGTGAGAAGTGGAAAAAGTTTTAATTATTGAAGTGCTCAGTTTACCTGTTCTAGTTTTCCATATTAAGTGTAAATCGTTCTTGTCACCTTTAAAAGCAGGCCCTAAAAATCATCTCTCAAGGTTATAGATGCTTAATTACCAATAAGCTCTGAAATAATACAAATGCATTGTTTAAAATATGTTTTATAATTCGACTCGTTAAGTAATTTGAAAATGACTTTGCTCATTGTGAGTTTAAATTAATCCATTTTTCTCCACGTTTCCAAAGAATGAAATGTTAGCACTTGGCATTTGTTCCCTGCTTATAACAGAGCCTCAAAAGTCTGATGCCAACCTCTGAAAGTTTCTGTAGTCTTTCTTCCTCATCTCTGTTCCGGATCTTTCCCCAGGGCCTGAGGCTCCCTGTGTGTACAACCAGCTCCCTCGGTGGGGCCCATGCAGACAGCACGTGGCTCTCCCTGGGGGCTTCTGTTTCCACCTGGGTGTTGGTTATTTTAAGATGAGTGCCGCTTGTCTCTTAGAAAGGCGAATGAAAAGGGAACGCTGAGTGAATGAAAAGGTTAACTATGAAATTTAAAAGCCCTTAGTCTCTTACTGTGACAGGTGAAGTTTCAGAAAATGATGGATTTGATTTTTTTCCCAAGGCATCATTTACTGTGATGGAGAAAATATGTGAATTAATTAGACACAAAAGCCAGGGCTGTTGGGACTCTGCTCAACAAAATGATGTTTCCCATGAAGAAGTGTCACATCAAAGGTTATAATAAGTGGGTTTTCCAATAACCTTGAAATATGTGATTATGGTTTTAATTGTTAAACCGTTCAGTATTATGTTGAAGGTATTGATTTTCTATCATTTGATCTAAATGAGATGTTTTTCACAATATTTTTGACAAGACGATTTGGTATGCCATGCAGGCAACACACCACATCCACCCTGCCTATCTCTCCTGTTGCCATGTGTTCCTGAGGGAGTCATAAACAGAGGCGAGAAGTGAGGACCACTTTCTTATTTATGGGCCCTGTCCCCAAATATCCACGCTTGGTTCTGGTCAAGGCAGGTTTGGAGCCCAGGCCTTGTTAGGCTTGAGGCCAAAGCCTACCTTCCAGGTTTCAGCAGGTGTAAATGGTAACCTCAGGATTATTATCATGCAGTGAGGAGATTACTCGGGGTGACCTGTGTGACCTCCTAATACCCCACTTCTAATTGGTTCCCATAACAATAAACATGGCCAGAATAACGAACCAAGCATTGGGCATTACATTAGCCCTCTCCCCTTCCCAAGTCGGGAGGTGAAAGAGTTTGGTCAGGGCCAGGCAGAGGAGCTCAAGAGTCCAGTATACTTGACACCTGTCAAGAACAGGAGGAATAGATGAGAAAGTTCCCCACTTAGAAGGCTGTGCGTTTCCGAGGGACAGGCTGGGGGGTTCCAGGTGCAGCAACACTTGGCACGGATGGTGGGGGATGGAGGAAGTCCTCAGGGATTCCCTGACTCATCTGTGTTGTGATGAGTATGTACTAATGTGAATCAGATGCCCGTGAGTGACAGATGTGACTTGGTAAAGAATGGCAAAGAACAGACCTGTCACCTCTGCTGTGGATCCACTTAAAAAAAAAAAAAAAAAAAAAGAATTAGTCCCCCCTTTTATTTCCTTGGCAGGAAATTGCCCTATAACATAAAACTGACTTTCATAAAATATCAGTAAATTTGAAATGCCAGATGGAGACCTCCGTCTTGGCAGTGTTGAACTATTCTTTTCCATTTTAGAGGCTCAGAATGAATACTTATCTTGTCGGTTTATGCTCTATTGTGCAAAGGTTCTGTTTTGTGTAAACGGATGTCAGTCAATTTAGAACAAATTGATTTCCCTCTCTAAGAATGAAATGCCCTATCCTGCAAGCAGATACTTTCCATGAATGTGTCATTTACATTTGATTTCTGACCTCAGCCTTCTCTATTGATTGCGACCTATAAGTATTCATGCTTTCCGTCTGGAGATGTGAGCGCTTTCTGCTTACTATTTTCTCACCCAAGGACTTTCCTATATTACGGTCTTTATATCTGAGCAGCTCCCCGATTCTTGCAGCTTGCATCATATAAAGTACATTGCAAATTGCTTCAATTTCAGAGAGTAGTGGGGTGAGCAGTGAAAGGTGATGGGGAGGAAGGCAGGGAGAGGAAAGAGTTGAAAGCAGGCTTCAGAAGGGAGACCATGGCTCATAGTCTGCAGCTTGCAAATGCCACTCTTGAAAATCAGGCTAAGACTGAAACCAGACCTCAGACGCAAGACTCAAGCAGCCCTGGATAAAGTTGCTCCTGCACTTCTGTCTGGAAGCTTGGGTTGCTACAGAGCTTCTCCCTTTGCAAGTACCTTTGATTTATCTCTCTTTTTTCCTGAGAGATCATCACCCTTAGCCCATATCTTGTTACTGCAGGAGAGGGTGAAAGAATAATCTATAAACTCAAAGAAGATCCCCCCTCCTCAAAGAGAGAAGCTCGGTGGAACACTTGTGGTCTGAGTCTTTTTCTCCATGGACATAATTTGGTGATTTGTTAACATAAAATTGCAGAACTCACAGGCAGCAAAATCTTGCCTACTGATTCACAAGAGGAAATGCTTGCAAAAAATAAAAATAAAAAATCTAAACAGTGGGCTGCTTCTTTTTTAAAGGACTGATTGCAAAATTCCCTGTTCTAGAAATCAAACTGCAGCTTTACTCAGGATAATGTGTTTTAAAATGTGTGTTTCCTACAACACCGTGAATGTGTTATCATCCAATGGTAAGAGCATACATACATACAAGGTCACTGTAGTTGGAAAATATTGGACACATCCTAGGAGTTGCCTCAATCCAGGTGGGGGACAACCCTTCGATGGACCACCACACAGCAGAGAAAAGGGATGATTAGCACCTCTACCCACCAAGAGCTCTGCCTTAAATTATACACTAATTTTCAGAACATATTGCTAAGTGAGAAAAAAAGGGAAAAAACGACAAAAAAAATCATCTATATTGTATTGCTGTTTTGTAGGAATGAGGAGGAAATTGTCTGCTGGCAAAGAGCGCCAAGCTGCCAGGTGTCAGAGTGGTCAATTAAAGCAGCAAGCCATAGCGGGAAGAGTGAGGCCTTCGGTCACTCTGGGCAGCGGTCTAAGGATGCGCTCAGGAGCAGCAGGACTTCCCTCTACTCCATCATCCCCCATGGAATAACACCTGGTCAAGGGTGGGGTACATCCATATGGTGTGCTCCCCAAACATTCTGGCCATTCTCTGGACCTAAGACGAGTGTGGAGGACTCAGAGGAGACCAAGTCAAGTGCAGCAGGTCTTCAGGGTTCAGAGGGTCCTGGAGCAGACCCCAGACTGAGGGCCCAGGAGAAGACCTAGGCTGAAAGCTCAGGGCAGGGATGCACATGTGGGAAAAGCATGACCAGCAGGGGTCCTTCCCAGACAGCCTTGCACTGGCTGCGTCCCAGTCGGGTGGGAGGGCAGCTTCTCCACCAGGCCCCAGCTAGGGCTTCCGCTGTGGGTTCTGGTCGGGTCTGAAAATCCACACACGTTTTTAACCAGGGCTGAACTCAGCAAGGAGAAAATGCGTCAGTGTGTACTTGTTTTTATAAAAGAGAGTGGGAGAATGAGCCATGTGCATGTGAGGCTGATCGTCTCTGGGGAGAGCTGGACTTGAGTGGAAGGCCTGAGGGGTGGCCATGACCAGGCATGGGTCAGGGTCAGGAGAGTGACTATTCTGTGAATATATCCTTCAGTGTGACTTTGGGTTTTGACCTTTGGAACCATATGAAAGTTTGATTTTTTTTTTTAAAGAAATCAACAAAGAGAAGAAAATAAAGCTCAAACGAATTATAGATACAAACAAACTTAATGGTATTTCACATGAATAATATAGCACGGGGGAAAAAGAAGTTACCAAATAATTTTCAGCACAAGAGCTCTTTACTATGAAATCAAAATAATTATAAAAATGAGTTTAATCAGTAGTTTTGTCTTTTGTTCTGGCTGGGTTATCAGTTAACTCCTTTCTTTGTATTTCCAAATATCTGACTTTTCTAAATATCTAAAACGATGTTGAGGGTAATTGGAGCCAGATTTCTCACCACCACAGAGAGAAGCTGGGAACATTGAAAGGGAGAGGTCCTGGGTAAACGCTGATGCTTGGTTGGAGTTAGTTCTCTCCATGGACTCGGTTGTTCATCCGGACTCGGGTGGGCGTGGATATCTTTGCATTGACACAGGATTCCATTTGATTTCCGAGGGTTGAGAAGCAGCAGCGTGGCAGCAGGAAGGAGTCCCCAGCACTCAGACACTAGTTTCTTGACATTTTCACCACTTAACACACCAGGGGTCCATGGAGGGGTGGTGGGCTCTGGGCTTCAGGCAGGGAAAGTACCATAGGAGCCTGGGACCCTTCCTTGTTCCTGAGAGAAGAGAAGATGCTCATAGCAGTGGAGATGCTGGGATAGTTGGGATCTAGAATGTCCCCAAAGTCTCGGGTGTTGAAAACTTGGTTCCAGTTGGTGGCGCTGTTGGGAGGTAGATCCTTTAGGAGATGGGGCCTAGTTGGAAGAGGTGGGTCACTGGAGGCTGCCTTTGAAGGCATATTTTCTCCTTGGCCCTGCCTCTCTTTCTGCCTGCTGTCCACCATGAAGTGAGCTCCTTTGCTCCACTCCGCCCTTCCACCATGATATAAGGCCTCATCATAAGCCCAGAAACTATGGAGTAGGTGGCCATGAACTAAAACCTCTGAAAGGTTGAGCTGAAATAAATTTTTCCTCCTCTAAGTTGTTTATCTCAAGTATTTTATCACAGTACTGAAAAGCAGACTAACACAAAATGCAGGATCTAACTTCAGGGAGTTCCCATTGACTAGATCTAGGAGAGTATGAACATCAAAACAAATAATGGAATTTATAATCAACAGATATAAACCTAGGAAAAAATAGGAATCCATGTGTGCATACTGACATAAACTAATAAATGTATAAATGAATAAATGGTTGGAAGATCTCTTCCTCTCATATGAAATAATGCATTTAGAAAAATCATAATTTAGCAATCATCACACTAATAATTGATTCATGCAGGAATCATCAATGGATGCTAACACAGCAGGACACAGCCTTAAATGTCTCCTCCAAAAATACTTATTCATAATGAAAGAAAAAAAAGTAGTCACCTGAGGGTGAGGAAACCTGGCAGAGACCACCACAACCAGAAGACCCAAGTTGAAATATTGGGACAAATTTTCTTTTCTCCTGAAAAGAAGCATCAGAACAATCCAGATTGAGGGACATTTCTCACAAAAACTGCTCTGAACCCAACCGAAAATGTCAAGGTCATGAAAGAAAAAGACTAAGGAACTCATTCAGGTCAGAGGGCACTGAAAGGACATAACTAAATGAGATACCTGTTCCTGGCTGATATTGGTATTGTTTAGCTTATAAATGGACCTTACTGATATAATTGATATAATTTACAAATAAGAATCAGATTTACTGAACTAGATAAAAGTATTCTATCAACATTTCCTGATTTTGATAATAGCATCTTCTCTAAGCAGGAGAATTTTCTTATTAGCATTCAGGAATTAAACACATCACCATTCTGTAAACAACCCTCATCATGACTAGAAAGGTTTTATTTTACTGCCCAGACCCTAGCATGCCCACGGACAGTGATTTTTCTCCTCAATGTGTGTTAAAACGGCTAAAAAGGAATGCCTGAATTTGTGTTACAGCTTCTGCTTTTCTTCCTTGTGGAAACTGACCCATCTTTTTCCTGCTTTCTTGCCTTAAATTATTACATTACAGTGGGGGCGATGGTGGTGGGTGTATTTTCATTTGCCTGGAACCTCTAGAAAGAAGGATGCTTCCTAGCTTAGGAACTGTGATTGTTTCTGTGCCGTGATCTTCTGGGGGTGAGTGGCTCCAATTTCCATTTTCTCCAATTTTCATTTCCCAATTCCCATTTGCCTTCCAGGGTTGAGAGGAGCCAGCCCAGCGTTTCACCTCTTTATGATCCTTTTTATGTAGTTTATTTTGTTCCTGAACCCACAGAAATATTTTACGGTTATCCAGATTTCTTGGTTTCTCAAAGATTGTTAAGCTCTTTCTACTCTAGTCATATTCCTTTATCTTTGCTGATAAAATTCTCAAGTATCACAAGGCTAAGTAGATAACATTCCTATTCCAAAGCCAACATCTTTATTCCCAGGGAGGCCCATGGCATCTTTTTCTCATGTTCTGTGCTCTTAGGATTTATTTTTCTATTTCCTCTTTGCATTCCCATTGTCTATTTCCTTTTATTTTAAATTGGGTAGTGTTCCATGCAGAATATTATTCGATATCCAAGGAGGACGGATGGCAGTCACTGAGTTGTGATAGCCTTAGCCTTTCAGGTTTCCTCTGGGGTTCATTAATCCCCCAGCTTTGTTCTGAGTCCTGCTGGAACGCGTTTGGTTGGAGATGCTGGTATAAAATCCACACTGAACAGCAGGCGCTGGGCTGCATTGTTCAGTTCTCAGCCATGGCCGGGAACATAGGGAGTCCCGTCCCGAGGAACAAGAACCTCCTGCTGTTTCTCCATTTCCTTCCGCAGCTCCCAATGGACCCAAGGAACACGAGGCCCATGTGGCCCATGCAGATGAGCCTGGGGGACAGAAGGCAGGTGGGGAGGTGGGGGTGAGTCTGAAGGACGCAGACCAGATGTCCAGGACAAAGCTTCCAAGTGCACATTTCTGTCTATCCCAACAGTGCCAAGTTCCCAGACACGTACGTCTGCCTCCTGTCCCTTGTTTCTGAACTTCTACAGTCTCTCAAGAATTTGCAAGAATTTCCATGGTTAACTTTGTAGTTCTGCCTTCCTATATTCCTTCAAAAGAAACTCAATGTTTTGGTCCTAGACAATCCAGTTATGCCTCCTTTCCCTTTGTAGATTTTTCAGTTGAACTTCACTTTTCTCTCTAGTATCTTGCTGACGTGTCAGGGGTCTCATAAACACCCCCCGAGTGAGATCTCAAAATATATCCCCAGCTATAATTTTCAAACCAGGGTTGTGTGTGAAAGCCTTTCATTCGGCTCTCTCAGAGTGACGTGTAGATAGCACCTGGTTGTTTGGGATGTATACTGAGTCTGGTTTTTTAAAAGGTATTCAAAATTTAGTGTTTGTGGAATGAGGTTATTACAGAGAACTCGGGATAGCTGTAAATCCAGATTGATTTGGAACCATACCGAATGCCTTTGGGAGAAGCTCAGCCATTTCCCTGACTGTTTTCTTCCTCCCAATATCATATCATTAAGGTAATAATGTTGTCTGCCAGAATTTGTTGTGATGAGCAGATGGATCACTAATATTTTGTTGATTGATTTCTTACTCAGCTCCGCTATAAAACTTAATTGATGGTTCTGCCGTCAACAGTTTAAGTGGTACCTATTGAGTTTAGACTTGGAGACCCTGCAGACTCCTGCCATCAGGCCTGGATCCTCATGCTCAGCTTCCACTGCCGTTTCACTTTGTTTCCGTGATCTGTTTTCATTTCAGATATATTTGGAAAATATATTTCATTTTTAGAAACGTATTCTAAATGTCCCCATAAGCAGGTGTCATGTTGTAAAATTAGCCTCTGGCATGGTGAGACTTTTTTCAATGGCTTTGATTTCTTGCCTGAAATGGGTATACTATTATGCTTCCACTGGGTGTTATTACTGCGGTTATTGTCATTGAATATTTTCTCTGGATTCTGAGAATGGACCACCCCCACTGTCTTTCTCTGATGCAGTAAGGTCGAACTTCTGTTAGACACCTTGTCTTGTTTCAGCAAGACCACTGCCTGTCCCACCTCCCCAGACCAGACACATTTCTTTAAAGGCACGGTCCTTCATTAAATATGAAGAATGAATAATAGCAACATTTTGCCTTTCAGGACAAGTTTTTTAAAAAGTTCAATGCTATTTTCTACTATCCTAAATAAGTAAAATGTTCGATGTTGGCTGAGCCTGTACTTCCCATTCATTTCTCATTCATTCGGCCATTCACAGTTCATTTTTTTAACTCTGTATTTATAGAGAGAGGGCCTGTCAGGATTCTAAGTTCCAGAAACACAGTGGTGAACATGAGCAGATCATTACCCTCCTATGGGGCCACACGGTCAGGTGTTCCCAGGCTGACCCGCAGGAGCAGGGCTTATAGACCATGCTGAGAAGTCACATTGTGCTTTCCAAGTGGGATGGAAAGCTGGAGAGGAGGAAGTGGGGGAGGTATGTAATTCGGGTGAAGCTGTTGAATGTTGACTCTGGCTTCTGTTGCTGAAAGACTCATCATACTGAGAGTATGGGACAGAAGCATCGATTTGTTGTGTATGATTTTGTTCCATTGGGTTATTGTTTTAAATCTCCATAATTATTGACAGTGCGCTCAGTCAGGAACCATTTGTTAAGTGACTACTGGGTTAGGAATACAGCTAAGGGGTGGGAAACCAGACAGGAGAAGTAGACATTAGATGAAATAAAATCACACAAATAAATATATCATTTTATCTTAAATGTTTAAAAGGAAAGTCCTGTGCATTTGATAGTGATTCTAAGAGAAATGCACTTACCTAATTTCATTCAAATAGGAGAGTTATGTTTTAATATACGTTTAATTTTCTAAATTCAGCAATGTCATTGTGAGCATAAAACACAAATAGATATCTACCATCCTTTATATTATTTTAATTGCATCCTTGAGAATTTTGCAGTTTTGGACTCATACTATGGAATTAAGTAGATTTAGAAAACAATATGCAATCTTTCTCCTCACCATCTTCTAACCCTCCATCCAGCGCCGGTCCTCAGAGTTCATTTGTCCCCCTAGAAGGTCGGTGGATATGTTGGCAGAGCCTGCAGGGCTGCATCTCCACTGCTTGCGGGCTAAGCTGGGAGAGTAAACTGAGCCTAAAGAGCTTTCATCCCGGCGGAGGGACACAGCCTTTCTTCTCCCTAGCCAGAGGCGCTGTCGGCAGGGCCGCAGGCTGGGGCTGTCACTCTCCTGCCAGACAGCAAGTGAAAGCTCGAGAGTTCTATTTCTCTGTCTCTCCACCCCATTTCCTAGCAATTTAATACTCTGGGGGGGAAAAGATGGAGAGAGCTCGGAGGGCTTCTTGGACTCTCCCCCTAGAGCGCCCCTCCTGCTGAAGGAAAGTCACGGGTCACCTTGAGTTTTAGTGATGTGGTAAAATGCCGAGCTCTGTGATGCCCTGTCTCACCAGTCAACAGATTTTCTTTCTTTCTTTATTTTTTTGGAGACACTGCTTACAAGTCCCTGCTTTGGACACCTTGCTGGGCTCTCTACCTCGTCCTGCACTATTCCCTTTATTATAAGTTCAGGGTCAAATACAGACCAAACTAAAAGCCTCCCACACCAGAAACCCTATCTTGGAAGAAGCACTTATTCCAAACAGTTGATTTTTCTCTCTTTTTAGTTTAATAGTATCAATTTATTTAATATTAAGTTTAGCTTGATGTTTTGGAGAGTCTTTATATTTTTCCGGGTTTGTTCTGTGACTTCCAAAGCTAGTACCCTAAGATTTATTTCACTTTAACTGCTCTTCTACACAGATCTTCCTTGTCCCTACAGATAAATGGAGTGTTCCTACTGAGAGCAAAATGTATGTATTTAGTAGCTTGCAAAATAGTCAATACCAATTCAAACAGAACACTGTCTTAAACATTTTCCTGAAATTTGGTTTACTCCATTGAATCCAACATCAAAACTATTTCTATGAAAGTTACTTTTCATTCACAATCACCCCAAGTCTGAGAAGCTGCTTGTGGTGTGAGCAGACCAACGGCCCATGCTGGGAACCCGCTGCTCTGCCTGGCAGAGGCCGGGGAGTCCTCAGGTGGAGCCAAGGCTCTGAGCTCCAGCAGCTCCAGAAGCTTCTTCCTGGAGCTGCTGTTTTTGCAACGGACGCTTTCAGAGAATGTTTAGCACCATCATTGTGTTCAATCACCCCACAGACCTTAAGAAGTCTGTTAACTGCCACCACAATAAGTGCTCCTTATCCTCAGGCAGATAAGGAAGCACCGAATCCCAGTGTCACCTGGGGCCAGTGCAGGTCTGTGGTGTCCTCTCCCGTGAATTTCTCATGTTAAGTGACAGAGGCCTTGTGTGCTTGAGGCCTGGGCAGAAATTGCCACCTGGGGAGAGTGCCTGAGAGTCCTCCTTGCTCCCTTCCATTTGGGCCGACACTGGCCTACTTCCATGGTTATAAAGAGAAAGCAGGGGAATGAAGGCCGGATCTGGGGAGGCTGATCCCCCTCATCTCCGTGTGGACTGAGAATACCTTGAATTGACTGAAATAGTTAAAGGAGTGTTGTGTATATTTTTTCACATGCACATCAAACTGGAGCTACAAGGAACTCTTGTGAGGAAAATGACAGTATATGAGATTTGTGGATGATTAGACTTTACAGAAGAAAAGATTAGTGAATTTACAAACATAGCAGTGGATACTATCCAAACTGACACCCAGTGAATACGTATTTAAATAGGGAAGAACATGGGTGAACTGTGTGTGGGAGAATTTCTAGAAGCTTAAGCTTATATTCCTGTAGCTAGAGTACCCAGGGTTGACGTGGGGCGGACAAGATGCAGAAAAGACAAAGAATAATGGTGAAAGTTTCCCGGTGAACATGAAGGAGCCAACACCACCCAGAGGAGAGTACAAATGCTTAAAGCAGTTCATTTTAAAAAATGTTTAAAAATATCCAAAGAAGAAGGAACTGTTTATACAGAAGATAAGATGACAAAGATAAGGGTGACAGGTTTCTTACAGGAGAACATGCAAGAAAGAAGACAGCCGGCAGCTTGAAAGATCCAACAGGAAAAAAAAACACACACACACACTTCAACCTAGAAATTCATATGAAGCAAAAGTCAATTTCAAAACTGAATGTGATTTTAAGCCCTTTGGGTATAAACCAAAGAGTGGGATTGCTGGGTCAAATGGTGGTTCCATTCCAAGTTTGCTGAGGAATCTCCATACTGCTTTCCATAAGAGCTGTACCTAATTAGAACAAATAAAACAATTAATTAAAAGCAAGTAAATGTGAAACAGAGTTTTGGGGATATACAGAAGCTGGAAGAATTCCTAGTCAGAAGAGCTAGCGTGTAATTAGATATTACAGGAACTTCTTAGGACAGAAGGAAAATTGCACCGGTTGGAACCTTGGGAGTAGAGTATATCAGAAATGATCACAACACAATGGAACACGTAAGATTTTTAAATACTTCATCATTGTAATAAATAACTGACTGTTTAAATAAAAATGAAAGAATGGATCTCAGGGTTTATACCATATATAAAAATTGTGACAACTAGGGTGTAAATCTTCTTAGAAGTTCTTATACTATGTGAGAAGTGATATAATATTCCTTTAAAATAGCCCTGAAACAGTTAAAGATGCATACTATTAAGTGTATGATATTCACTAAGCAATCACTAAAATAACAAAGAGCTATGGCCGATAATCAAATAAAGAAGACAGCATAGAGTCACAGAAATAGTTGACACAAAGAAAAGCAGAAAAAAAGTGGCAGAAGGGCCCTGGGGATATAGCTGAATGGTAATCACTTGCCTGCCCTGTGTGAGGCTCAATCCCTAGTACTTTGGGGCAAAAACAATAAAAAACCAAAAAAGTAAAACCTAACCAAAAAAAAAAAAAATGGATAAAGTAGAAAATAAGTAGTAATATAATAGATTTAAATCAAATCCTATGAAATATACATTCAATTTAAATCTCATAGACACCCCAAATGAATACAGAGATTTTTAGATTGAATTTAAAAAGCAAGACTCAACTATGTTGCCTACAAGAAACTCACTTTAAATACAAAGATTGCAGACAGACATCATTACCCTAGGTACACGTATGATTACATGAATGGTATGAATGTACATCATGCACAACCATAGAAATGAAAAGTTGTACCCCATTTGTGTACAATGAATCAAAATGAAGTCTGTAAAAATTTAAAAATAAAAAAAGACAAAAAACCCCCAGAGATTGCAGATCGATTGAAATGGGTGAAAAAGGGTACACCATGATAACACTGATTTTTTAAATCTGCTAATAACAGATAAATAGGTGTCAGAGCCAATCATATTATACAGCAGTATTATCATGACAATAAAGGGCCTATTCATGAAGAGAACCTAATAATTCTAAAGGTTTACATACCTAATAACAGAGTTTTAACATAGTTGAAGTGAAAACTGATAGATTTGCAAGGGTGGAAACAAATTTATAATTAGAGTAAAATTTCAATATACCTGTATCAATGCTAGAACACATAAACAGAAAATAAGAATACAGAGGATTTGAATTACATTACCAATGAACTTCAAGTAATTGACATTTGTAGAATATTCCACCTAACAACAGCAGAATATTCATTCTTTTCAAGTGAACATGAAATATTTATCATGATAGTCTATCTTGTGGGACAGCCTAATTTTTTGTTCAATAGGTGAATAGATAACAAGCTGTGGTATGTTCATACAATGAAATATAACCTGCAATGAAAATATATGAATAACATCTATCAGAAATGAAGAGTTTCATCTTGAATAAAATCAATACGGACATTGTTGAATTCAACAGCACCATTAGTCAACTAGGTATGATTGACATCTGTAGACTGCTTCTGCCAACAACAGAAGATCACACATACTTCTCAAGTTAACTTGGATTATTCACCAAGACAGATCACATTATGGACCATAAAAAATGCCTAATACATTTTATAAAGTACAAATCACACAGTATTTACTCTTAGGCCACACTGGAATTAAAATGGAAATCAATAACAAAAAGATAGATGGAAAAATTCCAAAGACTTAGAATTAAACAACAAACTTCTAAATAACCAAGAAGGAATTTTGAGTGATTCTGAACTAAATGGAAATAAAATACAGTTTATCAGTACTTGTGGGATATAGTTTAAGCAATACCTAGAATAAAACGTATAGCCCTGAATTCATATATTAGAAGAAGAAAAACCTAAAATGAACTAGTAAATGGATCCTCTAGAAGATGAGGGTGGAATTAAATTCAAAATTAGAACCTAACTATGAAAACTTAGAGCAGAAATCAATGAAATTAAAAGCAGGAAATCAATAGGAAAAAAAAATAAACAACAGTGAAACTGAACACTAGTTCTTTGAAAAGATAAAGTCAATCTGCCTCTGGCCAGCCCAAATTAAAAAATAAGGTGACATGATTTATTACTAACAAAAATGAAAGATGGGGCATAACTACAGATCTCATGGACATTGCAACAATAGGAAAAGATAAGATGAATAATTCTAGCCTTGAATTTAATAGCGTAGATGAAATGGACCAATTCCTTGAAATACACAAACTGCTAAAATTCACAGAAGGAGGAATAGACAAAAAGATTATGCATTAAAGAAATTGAATCAATGCTCAGTAATCTTTCGGAAGAGGAATGCTCAGTAAACCAGACCAAGGTGGGTTTACTGGTGAATTTCCTCAAACACTTAAGGAAACATAATACCAGTTGTCTACCAGTTGATTTTTCAGAAGATGAAAGCTGAGGGAATATTTCCTAATTTATTCTATGAGGCCAGCATTGCCCTATTACAAAAACTAGACAAATATAAGAAAAGCGTTGAACAAAATCTCTCATGAACATAAATGAAAAATTCCTAAGTGAAATATTAGCACATCAAACTCAACAGTGTATTTAAAAGAACAAAATACAACCAACTGGCATTTATTCCAGGTATGCAAGGTTGATCCGCATGTGCAAATCAATTAATGTCATCCATATATCAACAGACTGAAGAAGATGCACATGATCATGTCAATCGATGCAGAAATAGTATTTGACAAAATCCAACAACTGTTCATGATTAAAAAAAGAAAGAAAATTCTCAGCAGATAGGGAGAGTGGGGGACTTCCTAAGTTTGATGAGTATCTACCAAAAAAACTAAAGCTGACCTCATACTCAGTGGTGAGAAGTCAGAGGGTTTCCCACTAAGATCAGGAACAAGGCAAAAATGTCCCTCCCACCACTTCCTCTCAACATTTTACTGGAAGTCCTTAGCTAATTCAAGAAGATAAAACAAGGGAATGGGAGGTATAAAATTGGGAAGGAAGAATTAAAACTGCCTTCGTTCACAAAAGATATGGTTGTATATGTAGAAAAATGCAAAATGACAAAAAAAAAAAAAAAACCCACAACCCCGTAGCATAATCAATTGTAGCAGGTTTCAGGACACAAGGTTAATATACACAAGTCAATCACTTCAGTATATACCAGCAGTGAACAACTGGAATTTGAATTTAAGAACACAATATCTTTTACATTAACCACTCTCCTCAATGAAATATTTGGGTCTAAATCTAACACAATATGTACATAATCTGTGTGAGAAAAATAGCAAGACTGATGAAAGAAATTAAGCAACTTAATAAATGGAATGAGTGAGAAATATTGCATGTTTGTGGATGGGAAGATTCAATATTACCAAAATGTCAGCTCTTCCCAACTTGATCTGTAGATTCGATGCAATCCTAACTTGTAGGTATTAAACTGATTCTCAAGTTTATGTGAAGCGGCAAATGAACAGCAAAAAAACAAACCGAATAGCCAACATAGTATTGAAGGACGAGATCAGAGGACCGATATTGCCCAATGTCAAGGCTTCCAAAAAGCTGCAGTAAGTCAAAACAGTGTGATAATGAAGATGGTGACTAGATGGATGGAACAGTAACAGAGCAGAGAACCCAGAAATCGACCTCATGAGTAGTCAAATGATCTTTGAGGAAGGGACAAAGGTAATGTAATGGAGAAGAGAGAGTCTTTTTAGCAAATGTTGCTACAACTTGATATCCACAGGCAAAAGAAAAAGAACAGAAACATTTTAGGGACAGATCTTATACCCATCACAAAGTAAATCATAGTTGTAAATGTAAAATGCAAAACTTTAAAACTTAATATGGGAGAAAATCTAAATGACCTGGATATGGTGACAATGTTTTAGATACAAAATTAAAGGCATGATCTATCAAAGACAATTTATAAGCTGGCCTCTGATAAAATAAAAAATGTCTGCTATGGGAAAGATACTATCAAGAGAATGAGAAAACAGACTATAAACTGTTCAAAAATATTTGTAAGATACTTATCTGATAAAGGACTGTCATCCAAAATGTACAAAGAACTTTTAAAATTCAATAATAAGAAAACAGCCTCATTGAAAGTGGGCAAATATTTGAAAAGACATCTCCCAAAGAAGATGTACATGGTGAATAAATATATTAAGAGATGCTCAACATGTTACCTCATTGGGAAATTGCTAATTAAAATAGCAATGAGGTCTCACTCCACATATATCAGGATGGCCACCAACCAGAACTCTGATACTACCAGAGGCTGGCAGGGTGTGGAGCAGTGGGAACACTCTCTCACTGCTGAGGGAGTACAAAGCAGCACAGCCACTTTGGAAGACAACCTGGCAGGTTTTTATGAAACTAAACACACCCTACTACACAGTCCAGTAATGGCTCTCCTTGCTACATGGCCACACAAAACCTGCATGTAGATGTTTACAGCATATCATTCATAATAGCCAAAACTTGGAAGCAACCAAGATGATCTTTAGTAGGTGAATGGTAAGAATTGTGGTACATTGAGGCAGTGAATCTGATTAACACTGAAATGATATGAGCTATCAACTCATGATGAGACATACACAGGAATCTTAAAGAAGGCCATCTGAAAAGGCTGCATGCTGGGTGGTTACAAGGACATGACTTTGCAGGCAAAACTATGGAGATGGAGAAAAGAGCAGCAGTTGCCAGGAGCTGGGAGGTATGGAGGGATCAGCAAGTGGAGCGTAAAGGACTTTGAGGGAAGTTCACTTGTTCTGTATGATATTTTAATGGTGCATACCTGTCATCACACATTGCTCCAAATCCATAGACTGTACCCCAATGTAAGCTCTGAACTTCACATGATAGCATGTCAATGTAAGTTCATAGAAAAAGCCCCACTCTAGTGGGGATGTCAACAGTAAGAAAGGTTGTATGGATGGTGGGAAAGGGTGTTAGAGGGAAACTGTACTTTCTGCTCAGTTTTGCTGTGAACCCAAAACTTCTCTGAAGAATGAAGTCTATTTTAAAAACTTAAACAATGGTCCTGAAGGTATCCTGCCTATTGAAATGCTGGAAATAAAAATTGATATGTTTGATAGCATGGATGGACTTCAAGAAATTATATTACAGTATAAAAACTAGACCAAGAAAAGGTATAATAATGAGTGATTTGTATGTAGAATTCTAGAAAATTCAAGCTTATCTGTGGTTACAGAAAGTTGGTGGGTGGATACCTAGGAATGGAAAGAGGTGTGTGTGGTAGGGGCGGGATGGAGGGACTAGAAAGGATCTAAGGAAACGTCGATGGTGGTGGATGATGTGTTCGGCACCTGGATCTTGGTGATGGGTGTACATGTGTCCTGGTATCCCTGGAGGAGTGACCAGTGAAGTCTAGTGCACCCGTGGAGCCCATGGCATTAGCTTCTTGACATCAGTTCCAACAGCATCCCTTCCCCCAGATTGACAGTTTGCCTTCGTTGGAATTGTGGCTTCTCCAGACGTTGTGTTCCTCAGCTTTGTGTCACTGTGACTAACACCTGGGTGAAACAACTGAGAGGAGGGAGAGTTTATTCTGGCTCACAGCTTCGGAGGTTTCTGCCCTGGTTGGCTGGCTCCAAGGCATGGAAAGCATGGGGGAGGAAAGCTGCTCAGGTCCTGCAGCCAAGAAAGAGAGGAAGGGGCCTTGGTAGACGTAGTCCCCAAGGCCACACCCTCGTGACCCCCTTCCTTCCACGAGATCCCACCTCCCAGTACCCATTCAGCTGCCAGTGGATTGATCCACCCAGGGAACCGGAGCCGTCCTGATCCCATCATTTTCCCTCTGAGCAGTGGACATTGCCCAGCTCATGGGCTTTGGGGGGACATTCCATGTCCAATCATAACCACAGTTGATGCTGCTTTTGTTTCTGTTGTTACTGCGGAGACTTAACAGCCCACCATGCGATGATCCTGTAAGGGGAGGAGCAGGCTTGTAGGAAAATCCTTTGTTTTGTGGGGGAGCTGTGAATAATTTTTTGTCAAGAGTACAGGGGATCCCTCTGCACCCTATCCTTGATCTGTTAGAATCTACATATTTTTCTATCAAATGCTTTTGTGTGTTAAGAGTACAAAATGAAACAGAATGGCTTTCTTTCTCAAAGGAGTAAAAAATGAGGATGGCATTGTGAGGAAAATTACCTACACACACGTGCTCAATTCACACTCCTCTTCTTCAGAAACATCAGCTGACACCATAAATCTCTGATTTCCACAGTATGATTTCCCAGAAGATCACATTTATATTGAGGCATTTTAGGGGGGAGGAAATGTACTGGAAATTGACCCTTTGACAAATTTACTCTGCGAGTATTCATAAAGAGATTGGATTTGTCTTGCACTGTCTTTTATTCTCTTGAGACTTTACTGGAGTCCAGAAAATTCCTTTGAACTTTCTCTCATTGAAAGTGTGAATAAATGCTGGTTGTAAGTACTGCAATCTCAGCATGGTGAGTGAACTATAGTTAATGAAACAACAGCCCTTGGTAGCACAGGATAATCTGGAGCTGAGTCCTAGCCACACACACGGCTTGATTTATCCTTCACCATCAGACACACGTAGACATTTGAGAAAAAGAAAACTTTTATTTGTGTATGAGTCCATGGTGGTGTTCATATATGTGGTTAATGTGTTGATAGTTCCCAGTTTCATGAAAGGAGGTTCTAAGATATCAAGTATGCATGGCTTCGTGTCAGTTATGGTCTACAGGTAAGTGGAGACTTCCCTGTGAGCCATGATAGACTTACGACAACATATCTAATATGTGGGCACAAGGATTGGAGGCTGATAAATAGCTGAAAGTCGTCAACTCATCATTTCATACCCAGAGGGTTGCCAAAAGTGCTGTTGGTGTTGCTTTTTTGTTTAATATTAGCTGGTAAAACTCATACTTCCCAGAAGTCCTCATTAAGAGAAGACAAGGAAAAATAATATACTTAAAGGGCATTAAAATGACCACATAAATGTTAATTTTTGCATTATTTTAATGTAATATACATGTTTCTGCATTCCCACATTATTGCTACATATTTTAAAATATTGTCAGCTTTATTGCTTTCCCAGGGTTATGAAGGTCATCAAAGCTCATCATTGCCTGGCACCCCTGTGTTCTAGGACGCAGGTCTGGCCAATATGGGCAGGCATTTGGCCATTTTTGCACAGATGGGCTTGTATATAACCAGCCAAGTAATGATATAGTCACTGAGCACCAGGTGTTGGTGATGAAAGGAATGTTTGCAGCCAAAAAATATTGACAACACTATCCAACTTGAGTCTACTTACATAGATTATGGTTTGGGAAGGGTGTCAATCAGTAATATAGGCCTGAATAAGTTTTTGGTTTCCTGGGAGGAAACTAGATCTGCGCAAGTCGGCAAGGAGAGGTAGGCCCTGGTCAGAGCAGAATAGCAGGTGCCTAATGTCACTGTTCTGAGGAGGCTGATGGGCCTGAGGGGTTTGAGAAGCCTAATGGAAATAACACCCAGCATTCTTCCCTGCCGCGCCTGCAGGGACTGTGTCCGGCTGGCTGGTAATGAGCGAGGTGACTGGGAAAGAGACGACGTTCCTGCTGTCGGGTCTCCAGTGAAGAAAGGCGCAGGGACACTGCACGACATTATGAAATATGGCCAGTGAGGTCAGAGGATAAAGCTCCTGGCAGGTCAGGATGGTTAGTGACAGGAGCCCAGTGCCTGATTTTCTTGCCTCCTGTTCTAAGTGGGAGGTCACAGTATATATACGAGTCACATAAAATCAATGTGGTCCTAGGCTTCTACTGCAGCGTAGAAATACTTTTCCCAGCACTCACTATAATTAATGAATACCTAGGTCTATGTGTATGATGAATAGAACTTCATCCAGTCAAATGTGCCAACCAATAGGAAGGAACACGTCTATGAAACAGGACACGGCACGTCGGATGGGCCAGCCACCTAGGTCTCGCTAATTTCGGAGGGCCTAGCCTGTACTTGCTGACATTCAGGAATGCAGTGGAGGCTTCCTCCTTTCTGTGCACAAAGGTAAACTAGGTGCTGAGCTTCATGGGTCTCTGCAGCCATGAGCTACCTGCTGATGGGAGTCTGATGTCGGGGGCACATCTTGGTTGGGTTGTTCTCGGTGTGACTTCCTTTCAAGCTTGATGATTTAGGTGCTTTCCCCATGTTCATTATAAGCAACTTTTTTTTTTTCCCCCAGCAAGTTTTATAACCTAACCATAAACAGCTCCTCCGGGCTAATGGTTGATATATGAGATCCTGGGAAAAGACGTTTGGGGAGGCAGTTTTTCATACTTCCAATTTTCCCTTCAAACATACTGTCTAATGCTGAACCATCCTGTTAAATAGGTAAGCAGAAAAGTATCAAAATAGTCATATATATTAATGAAACTGTCTTACATTTTTTAACAAATTGATTTACTCTCTATGTATCTGCTTCCCTTCATATAATTAGCTGAGTATGACTCACACCAGGAACACATAAATTTGATTATTAAGAGGAGCTATAAATCGGATAAAGAAGTTGAAGAAAAATGCAAATAAAATCTAGTAAGTTTGAGGTACCACTAGGAGTTAGTTATAGCATTATTTAAAATATTGACCACATTTTGGCAAAGAGGCCAAAAAAGAAAGCCGATGGGTTCTGATGGGAGCTGGTGCACACTGCTGACCTGAGGAGGCGGTGGGGACCTTTGGTGACCAGCACTTAGAGAGCCATTCGAGGACCAGCAGGTCAGGCCCACGCTGGGCTGCGGCTGGCCACCAGGAAACTTCCAGCTCCCAAGGTGTTCCCGTTCTTCTCTCCCTCCACTCAGCTTTCTGGGCATTCCTCCCCAGCTGATTACGTTGCCCCCACACTTACAGCTGTTCCCAGGCTGTGAGGCCCTTTAGGATGGAGCCCAGCGCCCCACAAGGGCACAGTCTCCCTGCTCCTCTCTCCACTGGCTCTGCTGCACATGGTCCCTGTAGGACCTTTGACAACCATGTAGGACATTCTCCAACTTCCTGGTGACATCAGCATCCTTATGTCCCTCTTTGCTTCCTCTCCTGGCCAAGCCCAGCCAGACTGGATGTGCCCTGCCCTTGGCAGAGGTCACCAGCACCTCTCCCCAGGCCTCCCGGCCAGAGCTTTTCACACTGGCCTATGATGGTGTGCCTTCAGTTTTTTGGTGTCAACTGCCTTTCCTTTGAACATTTAAGAAGAATGCATGTCTTTTGTAACAATTCAAGCACCGAAAAATATATAAAGAAACTGATAGTTTCATCTCCCCCCACATTTTCATTCTCCCAAGATAATTAATGTGAATTTTTGTGTGTGTGTGTGAGTTCTTTTAAAAATTGTTCTGTACTCATTTAAAAAATCTATACTTGTGTGGGTGTTTTTCTTCTTTAAATGTTGTTAATGCTCTTTATTTTACTGTAACTTTTTTTCATATAATAGCAGCTCCTATAAATCTCTCAAAATCTGAACCCACACATAGACCAGGTTTGTTCACTGTAATAGTTGCATAATATTCCATAGTATAAGTGTTGAGCAAAATTCTCTCTTAATGATGTTTCTGTCCTACAAACTACACTTAAAATCATGCATATAAATTATTATATGCCACTACCGTTGTTTTTGTTAATAACAAAAAAATAGGCATTTAAAAATTTCATCCATACTGTTGGATTATTCTCCAAGAGGCGGAAGTGCTTCCCCTATTCACACAGCATTCCCTAACATACACTCACCAGCCCGGCACCCTTCGGTTTTGATCAAGTCCTGTGGAAATGTGACGTCGTCTCTGCTTTTGATTAGCATGTCTCTGACCAGCAGTGACATTAAGTGTCTCTTCACATTATTGGCCCTTTGTGTTTTCTCTTCTTCCTTTATCAGATCCTTTGATACTGACGGGGATCCTTTGCCATTTGTTAAAGTGACCGGTGACATGTTTTTCAAGGGTAGGCGTGTTGACCCTTTGTCTAGGATATAATCTGCAAACAGTTTTGTCTCCTTGCAGAGTTCTGGAATGCAGAACGTGTCCTCCCCTTGGAGAGACACGTATTCAATTTACATCTCTAAAGCCCTCCCACCACTTCCATCCCACTGCTGGGTTTTGTGAATAGCCACCTGCATTTCCTATCTGATATTTAATTACACCTTTGTGGTTTTAATATTTAGATGTTTTAAACATCTAGAATTCTTTTCTGCAAGGATGAGTGACCAATGACTCCCTCCAGCTACTGTACCACACACTTGTTCCCACGCCTCTTACCAGTAACCCATCCTGCCCCACCCAACAGGGACCCGCCTCCTCATAACCTAGGCTGCGTATACACTGAGCAGTCTTTCTAGACTCTGTCCTGTTCCATTTGCCTATTTAAATATTTTATGCAAATGCTACATTTTTGTCTTATAATAGCTTACCACCATTGTGTCCTGTAAATTCTTATACATTTATTTATCATTTTATTTTTCAGTCTTTACATCTATGCTCTCTCCCCCATCCCAGAAAAAAATCCTACCTGAGCTTCCAATATGACTCCCACCACAGGTATTGTACATTCAGAACACTTGTCTCCTCACAGATTCGTCTTCATTTTTAAATACTCATAAAAGGTCCTTTGCCTTTCTTATTGAGTAAATGCATTAGTATTTTATAGCTCTTGTCAATATTAGAAATGAGATTATTTTTTTCTGTTCTACTTCTAACTGGATTTTACTACTATGAAAAAAATCAATTTTATTATACAGTTTGCATCCAGTCACTTACATTTTTATCATTACTTTTCATAACTTTTCAGAGTCTCTTTTGTGTTTTTTTTTAATGCCCCAATGTCATCTGGAAATAAAGATAAATCTGTCATTTTTCTAAACACTGACCATAGACTTTCCGTTTTCTTAATCAGCAGTGGATGATACCATCAGTAGTGAGCATCTTCATTTAGTGCTTGATTATGATAACTTTTTGGCAAGTGACTTTATCAAATTCATGGTGGCTCTTGCCCACCATGTTTAATGGATCTGATTTCTAAATGTTTCAGAGGGTTTTATTAGGAATGGCTTCTAAGTTTGATGGAGTGACTTGGAATTGCTGGTGACCTAATCCCACACATCTCCTCCGAGGAGCTGAATTGGGCTGAAGAGCTGGTGAAGAACAAGGCCTGTTATGCACCTGATAAAGACCCAGGCTGGTCTTGCTTTCTAAGTGCCATCATCCCTGCCTGGAAGGGCACTGCGGGTCCTTTTGCTGCTGCTGCTGGTCTTCTGGTCCCAGAGCCAGTGCACTCTGCCTGCTTTGTGGACCGGGTTTCCTCAGCCTGGAGTATTACCTGCCACAGAGACGATGCTCACTAGCTCTGCCTTGAAAAGCAGGCAAATGCATTCACATCTTAAGACGATGCGGTTTAACTTGTTGACAACTTATTTGGATCTTTTGTATCATTATTCACAACTATATTGGTATATGATTCACCTTTTTATTGGCTTTGTTGGCCTTTTAAACTAAGCAGTATCTTCCCATGCATCAGGAAGTCTCGGGGCAGACAGAAATGCCAGGCTTTGACTTGCACACCACACGCTGTCTGTTCTCTCTTCGCCTCTTCTCTCTGTTTGGGATTTACAGCTTGTGTTCGTGGCCTGAGCTCTTCTTTCATTCCATGAACAGGCTTTCTTTTCTGCCTTTGACCCCGCCTCTTGACTTCTTAATTGAATTTTAAAATCTTAAATCGTATTCTCAAGCTCCACATTCTCCTCCTTGCTGTGTCCTTCAGAATTTTCTTTAGATCAAAGGCCAGACAGTCTCCCCCTGCCCCCAATGCTGACTGGCAGGGGCAGAGGGCTGGGACCTCCTGGCAGTGGCTGGAGTCTGTCTGGGAAGCCTGTCCCCCACGACAAGTGTGCACACCAGCGCCCTCTCTGGGACGCAATCAGGTCGGATAGTGACAGGCCCGACTGGGAGGCAGAGACTCACACTGTGTTTCCCCGCCAGCCTGTTTCCTTCAACTGTTCTTGTGTCTTGCATCCACTGGACTGTGGGGTCTTAGGGTGAGACCAGCCTTCTTCTTTGTCTTCAGCACAGCATGTGTTTCTCAAAAAAATTAGAAGAGAGAAATAAATGATCTTAATGGCATGTTTATGACCCCCAAAGCTTTGATTTTTCTCTCATTTATCTTATTTTAAAGGTATTAGTCAATTTGACTCTGAAGTTGACCAGTCCATTGGAAGTAACTAAGTATATATACTTAGTTATATAAATAGAATGGTTGTTTTTAATTCTTTCATTTGCAATTGTTTAGACTAGCATGTAATAAAAATGCTCATTGTAACATTTATCTCCTGTTTTTATTCACCTTAGTTTTCCTGAGTGTGTATAGTTCATAGGTAAATTTACAAATTACACTTTCTTCTCTTCTAATGAAGAAATAAAGTAAATACAAAGAATGTGAGAAACCGTATCTGAAGCCTCCGCCTGTTTTGCCCGGAGTGGAGTGTTTACGGCTGTGCGTTCGGCCTGCAATAAAGAAAGCAAGAAGAAAAAGAAGCTCTAAATCCTATGTGCCAAAGAAACAAGGACTTTTGAGGGGAAAAGAAGTTTAGATTCCAAGTCCAAAGTCATTTAAAATGTTTTAAAGCTAGAGTATTTCTTTATTGCTCAATATTTCTCTTTGCTTGTAGCCAAAAACAAGTTATATTATCATTCTTGTGAATTATTGCTATCAAAAGGTATGTTTCTCCTGCACTTTCTGTGCCTAGAGTGGACAATCTGCAGCCGCCGTGGCTGCACTCAGACTCTGGCTATGAGAGAAAAGTGACGGCATCATTCTGCCACCACCCAGGCCAGGGAGCCAGGCCTGTTTCCCAAATAAGCAGTACAGTGATTCCATAACGGTTCAGCATGAAGTTAAGGTGACGAACGGAGCAAGCCTTAATCCCCAGGAACAGACCCGGCTGGGATGCAGGCTCTCTTAGCAGTCCAGTTTCCCGGGCCTGACCCCACAGCCAAGAGAGTTCCCAGATCTTCCCTTCCTACCCTTCATACCCCCTGGAAAGTGCTCATTCCTTCCCCACTTGCCTGAGCAAGCACTGGAGAGGAAGACCACGTATCCTTGGTGCTCCGAGTCCTGCAGACAGGCAGTGACATCAGTACTCCACAGCAAGGGCTTTGACTGACAGCATGGAAACACTTCCCGCCCTGGCCTGTGGAGCCAGGCAAGGCCTCCAGGGCTGGTGACCCTGCAGGGGTAGGGAAGCTGAGGCCCAAAGGACACTTAGGGGTTGGAAAGGCAAAAGGGGTGGGGAAGGTGAGCAGGGGAAGACAGACCCCACTAAGGGACAACCATGGACTGGGGGTACCTAGCAAGGGAGAGCAAAGCTCCTCGGGAACCAGGACTCAGGTCTTCCCTGCAGGCTGGGGAGGGAGGAGGGGAGGGAAAGCTGTGAGCAGGAGGAGGCTGGAAGGCTCCAAAGGCCTTGCTCTGGAAGATGATTAACCAGGACCTGATCAAGCAGCTCGCCAGCATTGTTTGCTGTTGTTGATTAGAATACATTCTTTCTGCACATTTAGAAATAAATATGAACTAACTGCCAGCGTCTAGAGAGTGCCCGGGAAATGCGAGGGACAGAACAGCTCATCTAGGGTTGGTGAGTCATAGTAAATTCTCAAAATTATGACCTGTCTCCTCAGCTCCTGGCGAAGCGCTGCCAGCTCACGCACTTGTTTATGGAGTCTCTCCTGGAGGTCAAATCGTGTAATGGAATAGAAAAGAGGTGGTGGGAGAAGACAAAAGGAAATTCTCTGTTTTAACAACAAAATATTTTAAGAACTCATTCTGTTTTCTGAGAACAGGAGCTGGAAAGCTCCGCCCAAACGTGAAACTAGCAAATGTTGTGGGTGCCGTTGTGTTGTTCCGAGCTAGCACGATGTGAAGCCCACGGAACCCTAACTTCCAGAGGAAAAGAAGAAGAGCCACAAGAACGAATATCATCTTTTATGGTCTGGCTAGGCCGCAAAATTGAAAAGAGAAGAGCTGTGCTCAATTTATTTACCGAGCACATAACATCACGTAAGGAATGACTTTTGTTTTGAAGTCAGACAGAACAATCCACAAACCCTTTTGAAATAGGGATGGAAACCCAGGAGGGCGGGTACCACGCTGGAGGGACCTAACCAGGCAGCACACAGCAGACCTCGGGGAAGAAAACTGAGGGCTGCGTGGTGGTAACTGCAACAGGTGACCAGGGCTCATGGTTTTGCAGGTTCCAGTCCATGATGGGGGTGCTCATTGCTTCCAGGGGTGCCAGGTGACAACCATGGGGAGTGTGGCAGAACACATGTGCTCATGACAGGAAGAAAAGAGAAAGAAGGAGGGACTGGGGTCCCAGGATTCTGTTCCAGAACACATCTGTGATGACCGCGGGATCTCCCACTAGGCCCCACAACCAAACGTTTCCACCACCTCCCAGGAGTGCCCCTGGGGACCCAGCCTTTAAAACATTCAGCTTTGGGGAGCATTCAACATCCAAGCCATAGCACCTGAGCATCCTCTAGACATCAGGAAAAGAGGCCATTAGGAACCTCCAGCTTCCTACCTTCCAAAATGAATCGAATGCAGTGTTGACAAGTTTCAGCAAGTTTGGAGTCAGGGACCTTAAGGACCTATAAGAACAAAATATGAACAAGCAAGGAGATGTTAGCAACATAGTCAAAGCATTTGCTTTAACAATTCCCCAGTGGTGCATTATCTAGGGTGCAACACCTACTGCACAAGCTTTCTCCAAGGTCATAGAGACAAAGGAAAACCTTGTCTTCCAGGCTGAAAGATGGCTCTGAAAATGGACTTGTGAGTAGCTTTAGGCCCTGCTTAGTTAATTAATAAAAAATCTGCTTTGAAAAGGCGATCTTTCAAAGTTGGTGATGGAGAAATAGGAATGAGACATATCCTGTCCTCTTCTTAGTAGGAAAATGATTGACAGGCAAGGTTCACTTTAAAGAGCACATTTCCAGGCCATGAGGAGATGGGATCCATGTTCATGTGCATGTGGGATCACGGCTGCCCACTGGTGCGCCTGCCCGGCCGACGCAGCCCCAGGGAGTTTCAGAGCCCCCAGAGAGGTTTTGCTCACCTTTGCCTCTTCATTTGCACTGAACTAAATGTAGCATTTAGCAACTAATATAATGACTGTATCTAGTACTCTAAGGATGATCCTACTGGATTTTATTCCAGAATCACTTATTATCCTGGAGGCTGACATGTGTTTTGAATTTGCAAATTCAAAGAAAGAATTTGAATTTAGAAAGATCATGCAGTTCATACATTTTAATCCTGAAATAGTCCCTGGTGTATGACTACACTCTATCAACTTTTGTAATATTGGTAATTTTGCAGTGAAAAATATTGACACTTACCCTAAGTGGGATACATATAGGCTTAAAATAACATCATGCCAATTCATTTCAGGTTTTGCCATAAATAAAATTCAGTGACAAATTTTGAGGTGGGGGGCAACAAAAATTTAGGTTTTCAGAGTCTTTGGACTCTAGAATTCCATGGAATCACATTTAAAAATACATGTGAAATACAACAATAACCACATTGATATAAAGATGGCGGTGCCGTGGGACCTGGCACAGTAGTGACAGCAGAGAGCTGCAGGCTGGGTCCACATCTGCTGAAGACTCTCTGGTGTAGAAGAGCTTGGCCCACAGTGTGTGTGCTTCTGAGGTCTGTGTTTGCTGTTGACCCTGGAGGCCTGGAGGACGGGACAGTCCTCTCGAAGGCCTTGGCCGAGGACTGGCAGTGGACGGGGTGCAGCCAGGTTGGACCTGGTTTTGTATTTCTGTAAGTAGCTTGATCTTCTTTCTCCTCTGCTCCTCATCTGGAGACTCTGCTCACATCTTATCAAGAGAAGACAAACTTATTATTGAACATAACAAATTCATTAACTTTTTAGATTTGATTTGTCGAAGTGGGTGTAACCTGATTTTACTGGTATTGCTGAATTAACAAGGTCTGTAAGTGTTACACCTCGTAACAAGTTACGTAGTTATATCAGAACTGATATGATGACCTGCTGGATTTAGATACCAAGATTAGCGTAACACCGCAGCGTGAAGGCCGGGGGGCTTCTGGGCCAGGAGGAGGCTCTGCTGGGCGCCGGGAGGGAGTGGCCATGCTGTGTCTGGCGTGTTTTAACTGGGTGACAGGAAAACTTTAATATAAGCATTGATAACCAAAGTTCTTCATGGACAAAAAGACAGAACTGGCGGGGGTGTAACTCAGGGGTAGAGCGTGTGTATAGCATGTGTGAGGCCCTGTGTTCAACCTCCAGTACCATCAAAAGTAAAAATAAAATAAAGATGTAAAACTCACTTTCACCTCTTGTGGGAGAATCTGGGTCTCACTGAAGAAGCACTGCAGGGGCGGCTCTGAGCAGACGTGCTGCAGCCCACCTGCTGCCTTGGTGGGGCAGGCGTCCAGGTCTGTCAGAGAGGATGACGCTGACTCTCAGTGACAGGTGGCCTGTCCTGTGATGGTGAGAGCCACTGCATAGAGACTCCAGGGGCTTAGTGAAGGGTTATGGAAAATAATATTCCTGCAAGACAGTTCCCAGGAAAAATGGAAAGAAGGTGTGGCTGGGAGGAGGGAGGGAATTAATCTTCTCCCAGTAAATCCTTTCCCAGTAACAGTGGACCCCGAGGGGACAGCAAACGGTCCTCCCCTCCAGGTTCACCCCGCATCTCCACCGAAAGCAAACATGCCCAACCACAGTGGGCCCTAAAGGGAGGAGGCGGCTACTGAAGGCTGGGCTCTGAGACTTGGCCTTCCCTCTGTGCCTCTCAGTCCTCAACAGAGGCACAGTAAATAGCCAAACTCTGGAAACAGCGAATCCCAGAGGAAGAAGAGCAATGGGCCAGAAGTGAGTATTCATCTCTCCCGACCTGAGCTCCTGTCTCCTCCTGGTAACAATGACTTTCTTTTTTTTTTTTTTTCTTTTTTTGAAACCGGGGATTGAACTCAGGGGCTCTCGGCCACTGAGCCACATCCCCAGTCCTATTTTGTATTTTATTTAGAGACGGGGTCTCACTGAGTTGCTTAGTGCCTTGACCTTGCTGAGGCTGACTTTGAACTTGTGATCCTCCTGCCTCAGCCTCCCAAGTGCTGGGATTATAGGCGTGCACCACCGCACCCGGCCAACAGTGACTTTCAAACTTCTTACAGCTGCCTTCCTGAGCAAAAGGTTAACCTGCACAGCTAGTTCCCTGACTGTCCCATTGGCATACCCGCAGTTTCCAATGATTAAACCACCCCCATTGCACCCTATAAAACTCAAACCCCATCTGTAACCAACAGCCATTTTCATACCCAGAAAATGAGTCCTTGGGTGTCTCAGTGATTAAATCCGGGAATGAATAACCAGCTTCCCTCAATCTGTGGGGGTCTGCATTTGTCATTTAGCGCTTACACCTCGCAACAATTCAGCCCATAGGCAGTGGTCACATTACTGAATGCTGGGTCCCTGTCCCCGGTGCCAGTCCAATAACAAGGACACATTTGAAGTCATAATTCACTTGTTAATTTGGGAGATAGTCAATTCTGAGATCTTGTGGTGCCATTGCCCATGTCTGGATTCCTTCCTTCCTGTGGAGCAGGAGTGCTCAAGGCCAGATAACTCTGGGTGGGGAAGAAAGGCAAACCTGTGTCCCCTGAGATTCGGGAGGGGGAGATTAAGGAGGAGCAGGGAGAAGGGAGGAGAAAGAAGCATGTCCATTTGAAAAACAAGTTGAGTGGCCCAGCAGTAGGGGCTGTATTTGAAGCATGAAGTGGACCACTGTTACTTATGCCATTATGCCATTCGGCGTATCTTATTAAAAAAGCGCAGTGGAGAATGTTGGTGGAGTCTAGTTTAATGTAGGACATGGACACAGTAGCCAGTTTTGCAGGGTCACATTTAAGTGTGTGTCTTGTTTACGGAGGCTAATCAGAACTCCACACCAACAGAGAGGAGCACTGACCTCACAGAAGCCTGGACATTCCTCCTGCTCCCCAGGGGCATCTCTGGCCCTGGCTCATCCCTTTCATTGTCCTGGCTCCCACCAGACCAGTCAGCACAATGCTGGGACTCAGCCACTTGCTCGTCCTCCAGCCCCATGGCAGCTGCCCATGGGAGGCTGATCTGAGAGGGTCTTGCTTTCTGGTTCGAGCTCCTGTTCACCCACACCTTCAGAACTGCCCTAACTGATCTCTGAGCATGTTAAGTACAACTGTCCCTGCATTGCCACCTTCTTAGTGATGATTGTGTGGCTCTGCTGTTTCATTCAGAGAAAGGTCTGTCCTTTGGGGATAGTAATGAAAAAGAATTTGGAAGCCAAAATGGAATTTAATTCTTCATAAAGATAAATATAGTATTTTATATGGCAAGGGGGTTGTGAAACAGCATCTATGAAAAATTTTCACTTTAGGATATTTAATGAAATCTACTAGAAGGTTCTGGGTAAATGAGCAATCAGGTCCTGCTCTTGTCTCAGTCTGGCTGGACTGTGTCTGGGGCAAGCAGGGCCCCAATCCACTAGCTGGGTACTTGGACATGAGTTTGGAACCCATCAAATAGTACCTGGAGTTGACAAAAGCTGCAATGGCGGTGCCCATCGGGCGGAGGTAACCAAGTCCGCATGTCCACAGTGCTCTGTCCGCACCACGCCCCGTGTCCCCTAGCTAGGGCAGGCAGCAGGTGGGAGCTGGGTTTACCCTGCGGTTTGGCTCTTGCCTCAGGCCTTGGGCTGCCCACCAGCCCATCCCCAGATCTTGCAGGGCTCCCTCCCTGGCTGACAGGCACAGGAAATGCATGCAGGGAAGGTGAGGGGGGATGACAGCTCCCTTGCTCCTCCCCTGCAACTAGTCCGCCATTGGCCCATTTGTCAGCCTTTCATTGCCAGCCATTGGCTGATCCCTAGCCTGCCAAAATTCAGTTTCAACAATTGGCCCTATCATAATTTTGCTTGTGAGGTTCAAGAGCTTAAAAGAAGCTCCCTGGCATTGTTCTCTCTCTTTCTCTTTCTCTTCAGGGCAGACACTGTTCATCTGCCTAATAAAACATCTCTTGCAGAGTTCCTGCATCCGGAGTGGTTTGTCTGGGCACTTTTTTTCACTTTTCAGTACAAGAATTTGAAACCCATCAAATAGTGTCTGAGTTGACTGATTAGCTTTATGTCCTGTAAGTTTCTGCACATTTGGTTCCTGGTGCTAATCCGGTTTTTAGTTTGGGCTGGTTCCTGTTCATTTCTATTCTTGTGGCCATAGTCCCCCTTGGTTTCTAAGGCAGTGCTTGTGAGTGGTGACAAAGTGCCACAGGGGAGGGGCAGAAGGGGTGACTTCCAGGGACTCCGAGGCAGGCGAGCTGCCTGCCTGTCCCCTGGCTCTCTGCCTGGGGACACCCTGGATTTTATGGGCCTAATTAGAAGGCCAATCCTCTGCCATCTGGAAGAGAGAGGAGATGAATTACCAGGGGCACAGAAATCAGGAGAGCATCTGGGTGGGTTACGGCTTCATGCTAGGACAAGGGAAGGGTGTGAGTATGCGGCTCAGGACTTCAGGGACACTTGCTGGATTTGGGATTCTTAATACTTCCAGGTGGAAAACACTTGCATAGTATTTAACAGTGTGCCTTTCTTTAAGCCAGTTTTTTAACATTTATTTTTTAGTTGTAGATGGAACACAATACCTTTATTTTATTTTAATTGGTACTGAGGATGGATCCCAGTGCCTCACATGTGCGAGGCAAGTGCTCCACCACTGAGCTACAACCCAGCTCTTTAAGCCCATTTTTTAAGGTCTTTTTTTCCTCTGGCTTTTTTTTTTTTTTTTTTTTTATAGGTTACACTATCATTTGGAAACAAAACAAAACCGACTAGTTCTTGTCATGGATTTTTAGCTCTGTAACTAAGTTCTTCCCAGAAGTGAGGGTTTGGATCCAAATGGAGAGAGCCAGCAGTGTGAAGAACTGGTCCTGGTTAGGTGGAGGGATTCTTTTAGCTTAACAGGGCCTTTTCTTCTCCTTTTCCTTTTTCATAGCTGATTTATCTGTGAGTTGGCATTTGTAAGTGGAGGGCTGGGCCCTCCACAGCTGGGGGCTCTGTATGGGCCTGTAGGGCAGCTGTACCCTGATGAATGGGGACACGGTCCTGCTGTGCCCCAGTCTTCTGCTTCCCTAGTGACCCAGAAGCAGCTTTGCTGGCCAAGCCCTGACACCACTGGGACCAGATGCCTTATGGGTCACCTGCTGGGACCTGCTGTGCACCTGATGCCAGAACCTCAGGGGCTGTCAGCTCTCTGACCAGCCTGCTTGGACTCAGGCTAGCAGAGGTCCTGGTTTTGGCTTCTGGAACAACTGGGAAAACAGCAGAGGAAAGCAGTTTCTCAGTACTCCCCCAAAGGGGCATGGAGCTACCTGGGAGGGGCATGTCGCCTGCTTTCAGCACACTCTCTGAGACACCCAAGGTAGAATTCTTAGATGGACTCTTCTAACTTCTGGTGTGTTCTGCTGCATTGTTTGCTTGTTTGTATTTGAATGTGGATTGGTGATGTCAGAAATGACTTGGAAAATCCTGGTGCACTGATTATATGGGAGAAGAAGTGACCAGATCAGGCTGCTAATTAGCCTCTAAGAAAAGACATTTTTTCTAGTGGGGACCAGTTCTCCATGGTCTTTCCTGATTCTGTGCAAGAGTGAGATGGCCCTTTGGGACCACATTTTCAAGGAAAAGATAATGACTTTGGAAGAGAGAGAATCTCTCTCTCCAGAACAAAAGGCAGATTTGCTTATTATCCAGAATAACAAAGACTATAGCTCCTGTCAAGGCAAAAGCAAAGCCAGTTCCCAGCTCCTTGTAAGACCCAAGTTCCCCCAGCTCAGGTGCTCAGCCGGGAGGTCAAGCCACTGCTGCCCATGGAGTTCATTGCCAGCCATGCCCTGGGTATCAGGGGACTGGGCTCCATAATGCTCATGCTTTCTGCTGTGCTGAGTTGTGCAGTCCTTTCTCTCTGATCCTGCAGTCCCTCGTCTTCTGCCAGCATCTGTGATAATACCATGGCAGATTAACTGTTCGTGAGGAAGCCGGGCAAAACCTTGGATCCTTCAAGGGCTTGCCAGTCACTCAGGTATCATAGAGAACACTCCTTTCATAAAAATTGGTGGAGAGAGCACTGAAATTCACTGATAAGACAGTCATATGAAATACACAGAGTTGGCATTTTTTATTTTAGTTTTGTAACGCCCTATGAATTACTGGAATTTTCCAAATATTTCGAGTTTCTTATGCCACTGTCTATAAATATCCACCCCAAACAACAAGGATTTGGGATTTTATCTGGCTGAATTTTATCGAGTGTTAGAACAATTTGTGATTTGTTAGCTGAATATTTACCAGTAGTTTTCTGCAAGCTAAGAAAAAAATATAAAAACTTCCTATTTATCTGTAGATGAAAAACATTCTCAATTGTCCAGTCAACTCAGCCCTCTGGGAGGAATTATTTTAGGAGTCAGGAATTTTTATGTCTGCCAAAAGCAGCTGTGGCTAGCTCAGTGTTTTTTCCTAAGGGTTGGTCATGTCCTCCAAACGTTTTTTTGGGGTGGTCAGGAATTGTTCTAAGTCTTCTCCTTAGTACCCTTGAATTGGCCTTTGAAAGATTTGTTGCTCAAAAGATGGAGTGCAAAAGATGGTGTCCATGTTCAGAAAAGAAAAACCAGAAAAACAATCTCAGTGTGATTTCCATGCCTCTGCAGGACAGGGCCTGGGCCCATGGGCAGGACTCAGTGGACAGGCCTCCACCTGGGCTCCAGTGCAGATCCTGGACACCTCTACTAAGTCTAGAAAGATGCCCTGCACACCCTCACTGAGGGCTGAGGATTGCAGGCTGGAGGATCAGCTAACACTCCACTGCCCTGGATAAGACAGCGTCCAGTTAACTAACAGGATTGGCAGGACTTGTCATGAGGAACAGCTTTTCTTCTGGTTTGGGGGCATATCTCTGTAAAATGGCTCACTCCAGCATTTTGGAGAGCAGCCTATCTGGCCTGGATGTGGCATTGTTTCAAGTGTAGTAAACAAGGGCTGCTGCAGCTGTCGTGTTTTCGAGAGCACGAGTAGACTTATCCACTTTAACTCAAGGGTTCTCAAAGTGCATTTCCTTAAGCAGGAGGCGCAGCATCACCTGGCAGCTTGTTAGCAATGCGAATCCTTGACCCACCCCCAGGACTGAGAAAAGCTGGAGGGGGACCAGCATTCTCTGGTTTCACAAGGCCCTCCTCCCTGCCCAGGTGATTCTGATGTGCACCAGAGTCCAAGAAGCATGGTGCATCACAGGAGAGTGCAGCTGGTTAGGTTTGAAGCAGGGAGAGAAACAAATGAAGTGGTGCTGTCAAGTGTTTAAGAGAAACAGTAACAGTTGTTCAGTAAATATTGTAATTTTTCATCTAAGAAAATAGATGTAACTTGTATCCTATGCCAGATACTGTTAGGATGCAAATACAGATAGAGCTTTCCATTAATTTCTCAGGGTGGCTAAACTGTGGATCTCAGGCAAAATCCAACTCGCCACACACTTTGTAAATAAAGTGTTACGAGGGTGTATCCACGCCCATGCACGTGCGTGTCTTCTGCTGCTGCCTTTCGGTTAGGAGGCGGAGTTAAATGCAACGCAAGGCCTCAAAGCCCACTGCATTTAAGATCTCACCTGGCACTTTCCGTCAGTTCTCAGCAGCAGGTCTGGTGAAAAAGGGGGAAGTACTCCCCACATTCCAGGTAGTTCAGTCCAGATGGAGTTAGTGGTGAGTGCGGCCTGCAGGGAAGACAGGCATGTCCGCTGGATGTGGAACAAGGACCAGCCAGACTCTGCCGTGCAAATGGAAAAAAGCGTGGAAACAGACGTGGAAGCTAGAAAAGGAGGAATTGAAGTAAAATAAAAAGAAAATTGTGGTTGAGAAGGGAGTTTATTATTGACTGGAAGAATGTGGCCTAGGTGACAAGCTAAATACAGGCATAACTGCAGAAAGCAACTTGGGAAGGAATGAAGATGGCCAGAGATGCTACCTGGATCATTCCCAGTGGCCTGGCGTGAGTGCTGGGCAGCAGGCCTCCCAGAGAATTCTGGGATGCAGGAGCAGCAGAGAGGGCAGTCTCTGAATTGGGCTGGGGGGGCCGGTCAACGATGTGTCTGTCCAGTCGTGCCTGCCGTCAGTCAGTCCGCCTGTATTTGTGCGTGCGTTGACATAGGGCTCTCCAGACTCTTTCCTCTGTTGTCCTTGCTAATGCTCAGTGGTGACACTGCAGAGAAAGCCCTGGGTTTCCCTCTAGGATGCTGGGGTACTTCTTGGTTCTACCTCTTATTGTGTGACTGTGGGTGAGTCATGTCAGGTCCCAGGGTCTCCCTTTCCTCGTTTCTGAGATGCTATTCCCGGCTGCATCCTCCTGTTCCTCCCGCATCCTCCCATTGTTCTTCAGGATCGCTCATTTTTGGTGAGCATCACGGAATGTGGGGTGCGGAGAGTTTCCCCAGCTCCCAGCTTAGTGAGCAAAAGATGCCACTCTGAGCACGTTCCTTCCAGGAGGGGTTGCTGACCACTGGACGCCAGCCAAGGGCATTTCTTTCCCTAAAGATCTGATGCTGATTTAATCCTGACTCACACCTAGTGACACATTTCTCTTCTTGCCCAAAGAGATCACTTACTGTCGAAATGCTTAGAGAGGGGGAACTGGCCATCTGAGATCCACGGGCATGATCATATTTCTCACTCTTTCAGGAATTTTTCTTCAAATGTGGCGCACACCCAACCTCCGACAAAGACACCTCAGTGGCACTGAACCTGATCACAACCAACAGCCGGGACATCACCTGCATTACCTGCACGGACACCAGGTAGGGCTCTGAGAAGGGTGACCCCCAGGTCATCCTCCCCTGAACCTTGCTCAGCGGCCTCTCCTTTCCAGGGAGCACCTACCTGGACCCATGGTGCTGCCCCGTCTGGGTATACCTTATGTGATGAAGCTCTCTAGAACGCCAGTTACTTGGTTTACTTGGTAGTCAGATGGTGTCCTAACAGAGGTGGGGTGATCTATCAAAAAAAAAAAAAAAAAAAAATACAGTCTTAGTTCATTTTAAAATGTAAACTCATGCACTTGGGTACAAAATGTTACTCATCCATATCAGTGAGTTCTAAAACTAAATTAAATTTAGATGCTAACACTAGGAATGGAAGAGCAATTTATGAACACCATTCATCTATGGGCTGTGTTGTCCATACTTGTTTTAAAAATACCTTCCCTATGTGCCTAGTTCAGCCATGCATTCATTTGCTTTCATGGGAGGGCTTCACACACGTTCATGCACCCAAAGGGAAATTGTGTACTAATTTTGAACCCAGCTGTTTCTAATCCAAGTGAGAACAAGAACAGAAAGAAAGTCTGGGCAAAAAAAGAAAATGGCTGGACTTGAATTATAGTTCAGGAGTCAAGGTCAAAGTAGAAGAAATTGCGTCTATTTAATCTGCAGAGTAAACAGCTGAGGGAGGAATTGCTTCCTCTCCGCTCCTCAGATGCACAGAATAAAAGAATGAGCCTGGGTGTGTTCCCTGAGATTGGTGAAGAGGCTCAGATGGCAAGGGTGGAGACTGAGCTCTGCGGGCAGGGAATGGATTTCTGAGTAGTGTCAAAATTTTTTTTGTCTCAGTCTTTTAATCAGAAACATCTCCAGCCCCTGGACATCTGAACTGTTGCTTCTCATTGGCCTTTGGGACTGTACCGTATGCCCTTTTAAAGTGACTTTGTGATTTTATGATTGGCGGGTATTAATACTCCTAGCATGGCATTTCTATTCTATCATAATTTTAAAATGTTGACTAAAGGAAGCCTAATAGCCCTAACAACATCTGTTGAACAAACCTGTTTCCAAGAAGGAATAAAACCCAGAGATTTTCCTTTCAGCTGCGTGTTTAGTTCCTGCTTCAGCAGCAGTGTGGCCACCTTGCCTCAAACCTGCAGCGTGCAACTTCCCTTGGCAAGGTGAATGCCTGCCTGTGGCCAGTGCTTCCAAAATGCAAGAGGCACAGCAAGATCAGGCTCCTAGTCTTTCAGGAAAGGCATTGGAAACTTCCAGAAGTGAGGACCCATCAGCTCCTCAGCAATTGTAATTAAAATTCCTGAAGTTTTTCAAAGGGAAAATTCAAAACGGGTTTCTGGAAGTCAGAATGCAACCCCCAACCAGTTTGTCAGAACCTTCCATTGGCGTTGGTAACTGTGACACCGAAACACGCATTGGTGATCATACCATCTGAGCACGACCCTGCCCTCCCAGCCTCCTGCTGCTAAGCTGACCCTGATATTAATAATTGGCAACAGCTTCTGAAGGAGGCAGGCTGCCTCCCAGATACACAGCATGATCACTACTGGAAAAATCATATTGTTGCAGTAAAATTTTTATGTTATTAGGGTGATTTTGTGAATGGGAGCTCCCATACCCAGTGAATTTAAACACATGTGTATATAAGAACAACTTGGCTGAGTGCAGTCCCTGGGTAAGGAAGCAAAGGAGCTCTCTGTAAGACAGGGGACTCAGTGGACATGTGAGTACAGATGTCACGGAAGCCGGCAGAAGAACTCCGTCTCACTGGGTGTAGTTGGGTAGTCCTTATAGGCCTTCCCTCTAACAATGCTTTATTCTTTAACCTGGAAGTAAGTCACTCACAAACTATGAAAATAGGTTAGAAATCACTTTAATGGTTAGGAAGATTGGGGTTTAATTCTCCCCAGTTTCTGAGTATGCCTGAATATCTGTATGTGTTTGTGCTTGCAGGATGTTCTTGTATGGGATGTATAGTTCTGTATCTGGTGTTTACATTTAAAGTGACATCATGATAAGTTTTATCTGCTGTGAAATATTCCATAAAGGCAATTTTAAAAATGGTACCTAAGATTCTGTCATGGGACTACTCTGTTTCCCTACTGTTAATTATTAGATGACTAAAATTCATATGCTTTTCCAGAAATCAATGCCTGCATGCTTTGAATCTAAGCCTGCAGTTACAGGAATGGGATCATGTAATGGTACTGAATATTTATGGGTTGCTGATGTGTATTGCTAATTTTCTTTCTAAAAATACTGCGCCATTTTAGAAAGTGATTGTCCATGTGAGGCTCCCTTCTGGATCTTTTCCAGCACTGAATATGTTCATAGTTTTAATTTTTTCACATTTGATAAAGGAAAGAAATGAAACAAATATTTCATTTTTAAATCGGCCCTAAAGAGTGCAAGCATCTCTCATTTGCCTATTTGCCTTTTTTGTTGTGAGAAAATGAGGCAAAACTTTCTTAGTACAAAAACTTAAGGAACAGGCATGATTGCAGCAATTATTTTTTCTAATTCACTAATTACAATGCCAGTGTGTCATTTATTAATATAATTCTAATTGACTTTTGAATTTGTTTAAATATATTCCTCTGATCTTTGTTTTAAATGTTATATCTTCCTGGAGATAAAAATCAAAAGTCATAATTGACAGATTTGAAAGTGTAAGTTTTTTCTTATCTATATTTGCATGTGCATTAGTCATACATTGATAATCAAGTTGGACAAATTCAACCTTATAATAGATTAAGTCTGATGGATAGTGATTTTATCTATAAAGATCTTTTCTGTGTACCTCTTGTCATCCTAATACAAGATAAGAGTTTTATTCTTGAGCTTTACAGACATATACTTTTGTATAAGAGGTGGATATCACTTACATTTTCCTTTTTAATAGCAATTCAAGGAACCTTACTACCACTTAGCTAACTTTTGACCCTAGGGAATGTCACGATCTCTCGGCCTTCAGTTTGCCTATGAAATCCAGGAATGTACGTAGGTAACCTCCTAGGCTCTGGCTGGGTCCCACAGGACTGTGGAAGGGAGGGATCAGTTGCACTTGCCCACTGCCTTATAAACTGAAGAGACCGATGGGGGTCCCACTTGTCCTTGGCCCTGGGCAGGTGCAGAGCTGAAGTCCACCAAATAGCAGATATGCTGGCCATTGCTGATTTGTTTACCTTAAAACTTAATTCAGGTGTGCAGTTTGCATCCTTTGAGTTTACATTTCAGATAAAATATTCCCCTCTCTTTTAAAGAACAAAGTGACCATCAGAGAACCGGAGTGTCCTGGGCTTTCTGTGAACATGTAGGTGTAGGCGCCTCTGGCCTCAAGCCTGCCATCTCCTTCCTGTCATAGTGCTGACTGGACAGCTCAAGTTTGCCAGTTGACAGTCTCAGGTTTAGGGGTAAAAATGCAGTGACCTGGACAAAAGGCAGGGACTGGAGCCAGGCCCAGGGAGCATGGTGCCCCTAGGCCCAGTGAGCTATACTGTTGTTATTTTCCAAGGGAAATTGGGTCAGAAGGTTCCAGACATCCCTGGGAACCTCCTTAAGCCTCAGGAATAGCGATATCAAGTCACACAAAACCAACATGCACAAAGCAAAGAGACGCTTGTATTCTCCTGACCCCTGCATGGACCCTGGTGCCAACCCAGGTGCCCACTCTGTGTCAGTGTCACCAAGGGAGAAGAGTGCTTCTGTTCCAGGGATCTCACTTTTATTCTTTAAAAACAACAACAAAAAAAATCTAATGTAAAATTGGTAGACATTCAAAATAGAAAAATCACCATTATTTGGCAAAAAGAAGAGCTCCTCCCTGCTCCTCCCATGCGCCCCTCCCAGGACTGGCTGGCTAATCTGCACTTCTTTCCCCTCTGTCCATCACCCCTGCATTTACTAAGCTGAAGGCCAACTGAAAAATGGTCACGTTCGCACAGTCAGCATTTAACTTTCCAGAAACATGTTTTAAAACCTAGTTCCCAGCAGGGCATTAAATCTAAGAAGCGATGCTACCTTGTAACTTCCCTCAACATTTCCAATAAAGACTTACATTTTTGATGTCGTTATTTGGTAGAAATGGTTTTATAATTTTCTGGCCTTCAAATTTGTCTTAAAATAAGATTTTATTCAGCTTATTGAAGTAACACTGCCATGGATTACAGACTTAAAAGATTTACCTGGACCTGGAGATTAGCTCAGATTCCTCTCAGACTATTTGTACTTGTTCTGCTACCCGGGGGTGGGGGGGAAGGGGGGTACCCGGGAAAATACGGGGGGGGGGGGGAGGATTCCCTATAATTTGACCGTAATCTGGTATGCACTTATCTGTCACTTAACAAAGGGAGATAAGACTTGGGGATCTTAGTTATGTTCCCTTCCAATGCATTTGTTATGTCTTAAGCTGCTTCTGTCAATTCACATTTTAATTTTGATTATACAGTGGTTGCATTTCTTTGTGATTCAAAAGGAAGTTCTTTATGCATCTAATTTTTGAGACACTGCAGAGAAATCTTAACCAATTTCACCCTTCCTTCTATCATCTTGACCCTTTCTTAACATTCTGGTGTTGGAGGAAAGCCAATAGTTAATGCTGTCCTCGGACCCTCAGGAGCGGAGATTGAGACCCAAGTGCACAGACTTTACCTGCAGTCTTTCATATGGCCTTTGTCAGTGAGTGGACTCATTTCTGTAGTGAAAATTTGTTGTAAGGGTTTGCATTGCAGCACTGGAGTCCTTGCTTGTGCACATTATTAGACCGTGACAGCGAGCACAGTCCCACATAATGCACCCCGCCAGGGACGAACACCGTGTCTAACTGTGGGGAAGGCTGGGCATGTCCATTTGCAGTAGTATTGAAGAGAAAAGCAAATGATGTGACTTATTTGATTGAGAAAGGTACATTTAAAACACAAGCAGAAGTGTGTTGTAGAGTAGAAGGGAAAAATCTTATAACTTTGAGAGAGGAAACGTTGAGGATAGGTCTTCTCCCTCCAAGCAGAAGCGAGGTTCATCTTGTATCCCACACCCTGCGGGGGCAGATTCTGTCTGCTTCTGCTACTACAGATTCTTTCCTGAGAAAGTGTGGCGCATCTCAGTCTAATCCAGTCTTGATGGAAAACGTTCACACCCTGTCCTTTGGATAAAGCCTTCCACCAAGGATGAGAGATTTAAATAGGGTGTTCTAAGATTCAAATGCAGTCCTTAAGGACCTAGAAGTTTTTAGTTACATTACTTTAAAATAATTTAGCTGGGCGTGGTGGCACACGCCTGTAATCCAAGCGATTTGGGAGGCTGAGTCAGGAGGATTACGAGTTCAAAGCCAGCCTCAGCAATTTAGCAAGGCCCTAAGCAACTCAGTGAGACCCTGTCTTTAAATAAAATACAAAAAATAGGGCTGGGGATGTGGCTCAGTGGCCAAGTGTCCCTGAGTTCAATCCCTGGTTCCACTTTTGTATTTTATTTAAAGACACACTTATTTGGATTTCCATCTTACAGATGAAGAAATCAAGGCTAGGACATTTATAAAATTGCATCTGTTCCTACCACGAAGAAGTTGTTCGATCACCTACCAAAGTCTGCGCCTTTTGCGTTGTTTTTCTTCTCCTTGTGCTTTATTCCCCCGGCCTGGTCCTTGTTTTCTTTGCACAGCAAAGGCAAGGCTAACGCTAAGCCTAGAAGATGGGTTCACATGTCGAAGGGAAAATGCAGCCGTATTGTGAGACACAGACGGGGAAAGCCAGGCTTGCCGCTGTGGGCCCCGGTCTGGACAAGCCAGGCACAGGTGGAGAAGCAGAGTTGGCTCCCAACTGTCTGCTCTGCGCACTGGCAGGCTGCTCCAAGGGCCAGATCGGGCCTGCTGCATGTGCGGACATGACTGATTCCCTGGTCAATCAACGTCCAGCACCAATCTTGGCATCAAAGAAATTCAAATGTTTGCTGACTTGAAATAAAGCAAATATGTTCCGTGTAGCGCAATGAACAGAATGCAAGTTCTTTTTATATAGTGTGCTCTTCTTTTTAAAACCCCTTCTGAATGTAATGGAATTTTCTAGAAGCCAATTAAATAAAATAAGAAATTAGTTAGAAATCCATGCAGAGTTTTAGGAGTTATTAAAGTGGGAAAGTCCAATTTTGAAGTCTAAGCCACAGCATGTAGATTACTGAGCCACAGTGTTTGGGGTCAGTTACTTATGAAAACATAGAAGAAATGTTTTATCTACATTGATACTTTGAAATGTGAGCCATGTCAGTTTTAATGTCAGTCAGTGACCTTCATTTCTCCCGCGGTGAACCCTGTAGATTTCAGATTGGAGCAGCCGCATCCGCAGGGTTTCCTGGAGATGTTACAGGTGCTTGTGCGTGAAATTCATGTGCCTTACCTTTTCATTTAACTGTCACTGCGGGTGCACAGCAGCCCCCGCTGGCAAGAGGAGGGCAATATTGCAAATCTTCCTGGACCAATTTTGTTCCGGTTAAGGTCAACCTTGCATGTTGTAACCGTCTGGATTTTAAGCAGTTCATTTTCTGCTGATGGATGCTAAAAATGAGGCAGCTACCTTCCTGGAGCATCTAGCAGGCTCTTGCTAGGACATTCTGGACAGTTAAGCTTTATTCTTTTTTTTTTTTTCCATCCAGATATTTTTAATGTCTTAAATTTCAAAATAATAGCTGCTTTCAATGTATAGATACAGAATCCAGGCAAACAATCGGTTAACCAAAGAAAGAGAACTCCACACCTCAGATCACACCACAGAAACAACATTATGTTTTGGTTTAAGACACGTCAAATGTAAATATTTTTGTTACATTTTTTAAAGAATGTAACCCAGATTCCAGTGAATGGAAAATCAGATTTGATCATTCTTTTCTTTTTTTCCATTTCCCTCTATGTAATCTAACATTCCTCCATTCTTCTCTCACCCTCCACACGCCCCTAACCTGATTATGTCAGGCTTTCTTCTTAAGGTCCACATTCGTTGGAAAGAAATGCCCACATAATCTTCAAGTAACTGTTTCTTTCTTAGATAACTTGTGCGTGATTTGTGCATTCATTTTTAATTATAATTTTAGCCACATAATTAGCACTTGGTTATAAACTAGGAGAGGAAGAATTTGTTTTCCATCGCAAATAATGTTTGTGCCCATTCATACCTTCAGGTAGAAATTTTAAACTGCTGGGGTATTTTTTAGCGATTAGCAGGGATGTAATGTGCTTTGCTCTCTCTAAGCATCCTGTACGTAACTATTATTTCCCATGACATTTAGAATCGAGTTTTTGCAGACTTGTCCTTTGTGGCTTTCACAGTTTTTACAGCTATTTGCAGTAAACTAAGTGATAGTCTCAAAAACATGAAGTGCAAAGTTATTTATTGAAGCATGGTGTGCTGATTCCATTCCTTGTTAATTTGATAAATTCTAAGTTATAGAAAACGTGGCCCTGCATCCTATATCTCACATGGACTCACAGTGGAACTTTGGGCTTTCTCTTCCAGATGTGGCTACTGCACTCTCATGAGAATCCTTATATATACTCACATGCAGAGGTGTGCACAGGGCCCTCACAGCATTATGTGACACAGTGTCCTGAGCAAAGCATTGTGTGTGGGCCTCTGAGCTCTTTAACCCTCCTCTGCATCAAAGATGCTGCTAAAGTCAATCTGTCTGTGAATCCAGCAGACATTTATTGTGCCCTTGTCTGGGTCCAGGAACTATTCCAGGTGCTTCTGGCTGAGATAAGCACTGCATTTGTGAGGGTTGCTGGGAAGCAGGGGACAGGCACCTACCCACTCTAGCAGGGGAGGTGTGGTGGCACCTGGAGACTCAGGTATGGTAGAAAGCGATGTCACCCTTCGCTCATTTCCAGTATGCCATTGCTGAAGAACAAGGACCATCCTCATTCCACAGCAGTCAGCAAGGCACTTAAAACTTGGCTGTTGCCACGTGCTTCTGGTGGAGATTTCTCCTCTCTGTATTATCCTCACAAATACAGAAGTGTGTAGATGCCATAATCCAAGAGTTATTTTCAGACCTGGATTACTGTGTAAGTGACTTTGAATCATCCCTAAATCCTCATGTGATTCATCCCTACAAGTAGAAGAAGACCAAGTCTCTGCTTCACCCTCCTGCCCCTTTCAAAGTCCTTACATCTTTCACAGTTAAGGTTTGTGCATCTTTTTAGTTTGCTACCAGTGACCTTTCCAACACCCCACACACGGATAGCATCGTGGATAAGAAGGCCACCTCTGAAGACGGACCCTGTGGGTGCACAATTTGTCCCATCATTTGCTCCCTCTCTGTGCAGATAATAAGATGCCCTCCTCTCATCTGTGCCATGGTACTGTGAGGACTAAGTGGGTCAACACAGAGAATGCACTTACAAAATTGTTTTGTGCCCTATGTACCTGCACCTGAACAGAGAGCCAAGGTACCATGCTGACCTCACAAGCTCAGCTTCAAGTGGTGTTTGCAAAAGTCAGAAATTCGGAAGCCCTAGACTTGAGGGGTGCTTGCTTGTCTCCTCCAGGATGCATGCCAGTTTGCCAAAGGTCTGCGGGATACAGGACCCAGCACAGCAGACAGCTCCAGGATGGGCCGTGGGAACATGCTTGTCCCCTGGAACCACTGCCACTTTGGTGTCTGACTTGGTGCAAATCAGTCACTCTGACCTTCATAGGTCAACTTTATTCTATTCCTGAGGTGGTGTTAAGACCAAATAATGTATGGGAACAGACTGAAAGTTTTAGCTCTCTACACAAAGGTAGCATCAGTTACAATGGTTATTTTTATTCTTTTCATTTTGAGAAATGCATGTCATTCATAGTTCTTTTTAGAAATAAGACATTTATCCAGATGGCAATATCTTGCCCTGAGTATCAACTGAGAGGGAAGATTTTGAGTGAGGAGGGTCCAGGTTCCTGCAGGCAAATGCATGGTAATATTGATGGGAGGAATACTGTGGGTCCATCACCATATAAAACACAGAGGTGAGAGAAGTTGGGTCTTGGTGACCCAAAAGTATTTGGGAAAGACAATACTTCCTTGATAGGATTACTGTAGAAGTTTTAGTAGTTTAACTTCTTAGGTGTGGTAGGAGCTAAGACAGGGGACATGCTGAGGGTTAAGTTCTCCAGAAGCATAAACTGAGACAGATGTGGGTGTATGATATTTTTAACTTACTCATTGGAGACCAAGGCCTGGGGGAGGGGGCGGAGCAGGATTGGTAAAGAAAGAGGCACCCTGGAGTTGGCGTGGCCTGCCCAGCATCCTGGGTTGGTCCTGCCTGGCACAGTCTCTTGGCACAGCTGCCCAGGCAGAGGCTGAACACCGTCCACACAACCCAGCAAGTCCTTTGAAATGGGATGTGGGTGGCACCTCTGCATCTCCTACAGGGCACCCAGACAAGGGGCATTTAAAAAACCGGAAAATCCAGAGGGATGGTGGTCTGGGCATTAGAAAATAGAGAACAAAAATAGGTATTTCTAACTGAGAAGAAACAACAAAAATAAGCATATTTAAATAGTTCTAGTGATGGATCTAATTCAGAGGGAACTTCCTATATTCAGTGAAATAATACATATTTCAAAGGGAAAAATGGATTCAGCTGCCTTATTAATGAACCATCTGACATTCTTCCCTATAATGCAATGTTGTACAGTAGTACAAATACCTGCAAAAGAAAAATTTTAATATTTTCATATTAAAATATATTTAATATAAAAATTTTAATATTTTTTTACAAACACCATGATGATTTGATGTAGAAACCACTGTAAATTTCTTTTGTTATAAGACTCCTAAGATAATGAAGTTTATAGTTTATTATGAAATTAAGATATATTCAATATTAATGATCCCTTCAAAAATAGAAACATCATAAGCATAATTGAGTGGTCAAACTATACCTTAAAGTTTATCAGGGAATAAACTTCAAAAGTTTGTTTCATAATGAAATTTCATATAGTTTCACGAGCTTTAGAAGAGATAACCAATTTAGCATGTCTCTTAAGAAATGTATTTGTTGCTCTAAAAATTCACAATATCATAGAAAAATTACTCCAGCATAAACTACTAATACCAGTTTTTAAAGTGAATTCCAGCATCTTTACCTTCAATTGTGCATTTTAACTATCCAGGAACTTGACATCCAATGTGAACATCCTGGGCTTTAATGGCCTTGGAGGAGCTTCTGGCATGTGGAATTGCTTTTGATGTCAAGTAGACTTTGAAACCTGGATTCTGTTTCTGTGCCTGTTGTTAAAGGCTATTGCATTGCTCTGTGATCATTTCAAAGGTGAATCTCAAATGACGTCCATGATAAACTCCCATGGACTCTGTTAGGTAATCGCCACCCAGGAGGAGCAGGTGGGTTCAGTCAACCCATGTAGTGTAGTTAGAGGCTAGAGCTGAGCATCAGGGGTGCAGAAGGCCTCCAGATGTTCCCCACGAAGCTGGAGTCCTTTTCCCACTTTGCTTCTTGCTGGTACCTGTCACCGACACTGTCAGAAGTGGGTGTGGCAAAATAGAAAGCAAAGGATGCTGAGATCCAGCCTGGACTTGCCTCTGGGGTGAATCACCAGCCATGTCGACTTGAGCTGGCCATTTACCGTCAGCTCCCTCTCTGTCAGATGAAGCTGATCTTACCCAGGGGTGGCCAGGGGTGTGGTGAGAGTGCAGAGGTGAGGTCCACCTGAACCTTCAGAACCCGTACGCTGTTCTTCACATATTACCATCGGTGATCATTTCCTGCCAGGTCCTGTGCTACCCCATGTCTTACACACATGATGCTGAGAAGGTGCTGTCTCCCTCCACCTGGACCCTGCAATCCTGGCAGACACCAGCTGGCTGACATGGTGTCCTGGCTGGTGTTGGAGGTCTCTGATGTCCTCACCACAGGATGCAACCAGCATGCCCCTGAGCTGCGTCCAGAGCAATTAGCTGGTGTTCTCTCCTGGGCCAAATGCCAGAGCTGAACTGTTGAGTCATAACTTTCCAAGATAATGTGTCCTCATTCTTTAAGATGCCATCTGCATAGTTCCACTACAGGTAACTCTTATTAAGAACTGATTGTGATAAAACACTGGGAGTGAGGCGATTCCAGGACACATGTTGGTTTTCATGTGGCTGTCAGTGTTCAGCTCTAATCTGGCTTTCTGAGATGATATTTTTGGCTATTGCAACTCCAAGTCCATATGGAGAGAAATTTCAACTCAGGAAATTAAAAAAAAAAAAATTAGTCTTTGAACTTTTTTTTTTTTTTCCATTCCTTATTAAATTGCATATAGGTGGAATTACCCTTTTATTTATCTTGAACATCTGGCTAAGTCAAGATAGACCTATTTTTCCTAAACATATTAGAATGCTTCCCTTGAGCCCGCCGCTTGCTGCCTGTCCGATCGTACTATCTGCCTCACCCCACAGTTAGAGCGAGGCTGGCAGACGGCACAGAGTCTTCTCTCCTCCCTCAGTCTCTCACCATGCCTGATTTCCTTATTTGCCAGTTTCCACCCACATTTGTCTTAGAGCATGGGCTGATTTGCCCTGGAACCCTCAGCGGTGCTCTGGGGACACCAACCAAATCAGCCTTTGGTGAGCACTTTCCAGGGACCAGACTGCAGTCAGGAGCACAGGCTCCCGAGGAGGAGGAGAGTGGGCTTCCCCACTGGGCCTCTAGCTAACTCCTTCCCAGGCCAAGTTCCCCACCCTCTCTGAACTTCTAGTGGAGGTCACCCTTGAACAGTTCAGACCAGTTCAGATTTTGTCTCTGACTTGTTAACTGAAAGAATGCTTTGGAAAAAAAAAAAAAAAAAAAAAAGAATGCTTTGAAGGTAATTATTTATTGGTCTTGGCTTATCTTACTCTGTTCTCCAAACTTACATCACCCAAGGTTCTAGGAAGCATAACTAAAGAGGATGTGATCTTGTTACGCTGACTGGTGTGCCATCTTCGAAATCCCAGACGTTGTCTGTCTGATGAAACTCCTTGTAAACAAGCTGTTCTTGAGCTGGTTGAATTGAATTCCTTTCCCTAGGAGAACAGTAATGTGTTAAGGCCAGTTCTATACTTCTTATGAATATAGTTATGACAATGAAAAATGTAGTAGACATTGTGTCACCCCATTTTCCTTTTTTCTTTCTCGTTTCTTCCTTCCCTCCCTCTCTCTTCCTGCTTCCTTCCTTCCTTCGTTGTTAACTGAGGCAAGAGTCTGTAGACAGACCACCTTTATGTGACTGTAGGCTAGTGGCTTCCCATGGGGGTCATTCCTCCCTCCATTGGGACATTTGTCAATATCCAGAGACGTTTTTGGTTGTGGGCACTAGTGAGGGAGTTTGCGGGGGCATCTGGTGCGCTGAGGTCAGGGATGCCCTGAGCTTCTGTCATGTTCAGGGGAGCTCCTGCCCCCGACGGTTATCACCTGGCCCCACATTTCAGCAGTGCAGCACTGAGGCTCCTAAGGCCCTGTCCTCTCCGCTCTCTACCCAGGTTCAGGGTAAAGAGAACCTAATGGATGGGAAAGTGTGGCTCACCCGACCTGACTTTCTCAGACAGGACGCTCCCTCCCTGGGCAGCTGTACCCTCAACCCCTGGTGATTCCAATTCTATTCCGCTAAATTGCTTCAATGAATATAAGTACATTTAGTTAAGAGTTTCAGACTGCAGGTGACAACTTTGCCCTTCACACTGAGCCATGGAGCTAGCTCTTTGCAGAGGATTTTGATAAACTAAGGAAGAAAACCTGGCTGAGCCAGCATCAGGACGCCTGCTTCACGGGGTCAACCAGGTGGTGGTCAGGGAGCAGGCACTGTGGAGGTGAGGCCGAGTCTGCTTGTGCAGAGATCAACAATTCTCAAAGTCGTTTTCCAGAACTGACAAAATGGAATTTAGTTCTATATTTTAAATAAGTTCTGAAAACCTCCCTCAGGTTTAAAAGGTGTTGCCCTTTGAGTTTACAGGCATTTACCATATTTCTGCCCCTCGGGAGACATGAATTCCTAACTCGGCGAGGATGGAAATGAGCTTGCCATTGTCTAATAAAACAATTAAAAAGTCATCTAATTTCATTCTGGAAAAATAACCTATTGCCATGTGTCAGTGCGATTCCAGAAATATTGTGTTATCTTAATTCTATTTGGTAATTTTAGGCAGAGTGAATCATTTCTACAGAAAATCATGAGAATGGAGTAGAAAAAATGTAGGCGAAAGAGAGCCTCATTAAAGAGCATCGTATAGTTCAATTCAGTCTCCCTGTGGGGTCGGGTGCCAGCGGTGATGTGGCATGCAGTTGGTGGCATTGCAGCATTCTGGCCCAAACCTGGTCCTTGCTGGGATTATAACAAGGCTCCAGTCTTTAGTGGAACTGGTAAACAAGTCAGCCCATGGTCACAGGAGCCCTGGGCCGCCAAGTGCAGCCCTCCAGATGGGAGGAGCCCCCCGTGGCTGTCTGAGATCCCCATTCACACTCCCGTCTGCTGGAAGCCTCACAGATGGTGAGCAGAGTGCGTGCCTCTCGTGTGCCCTGCATACAGCACTGCCGCCTTGGTACAGAGGAACCCGCAGGCTGGCCTGTTGTCAGTCCTCACACTAGTCACCGAGGCTCGGTGGAAGGTGGCTGGAAACTGACCCAGTACCATGCTAATAAGTTACCCTGGAGCCTGAAACTCAGGTCCTGGGCCAGCACCCATGCTGCCAGGGACTCCATCAGGCCTTGTCACCATGGAGAGGTTGAGGTAAGACCCCACTCAGGGACAGAGGTTCCAGGTGCAGTTGAAATCCCCATCTAGTTCCGGAGTCCCCATGGTGTTCTTGTAATGCTCTGATGTATGTAATACAAATACACACACGGAATGTTATTTTATTTTTAAATAATACAAATTTATTCCTAGTTCCAGAAGTTAGAATTTGGAAATCAAGATATGGACAGGGTTGCACCTGTTCCAAAGGCTTCTAGTGGGCCCTGGCATTCCTTGACTTGTGCCTAATAGCTCCCAATTTTTACCTCCATTTTTATATGACCTTCCCCTCTGTTTTCTTCTCTTTTTATAAAGAAACTTGTCAGTGGGCTTAGGGTCAATTCCAGTTCAAGATGAACTCCTTTGAAGTTCCTTAACTATATCAAATTTTTCCAAATAAGTTCACATTTTCTTTGTAGGCATCAACTTGGGGGGGTATATTCAATTCATGAAAAGTAGCTAAGTGTACATATGAAGTAATCCCAGGGTAAACAATACCTTTACCTTTTTCTAGTATAAATATGTTCTTAACAGCATTATTCATGATAGCTTGAAAGCACAAACAACCCAATCAGTAATCAACAGAATAATAGATAAACATTTTGCCTATCTATATAATGAAGTATTATTCAGCTAATAAAAAAGAATTAAATGGTGATATATGCCCCTATGCAAGAGGAATCAGGAGGCTATCTTAATTGTTACCAAAATCACAGCTACTGCCTCAACATATTTTTTCCATATCTTTTATTGATGCATTATAGTACCTAATGTTGGGATTCGTTGTTACATATTCATACATGCACACCATGTAATGTAATTTTATGGTATCCTTCCTCCGTATTTTCTCTTTCCCTTCCCTCATCTTTCCCCCCTGTCCCTTTTCTCTACTCCACTGATCTCCCTTTGATATCATGAGACCTTCCACCCCCACCTTCCTTTTCCTTTTCCTCTCTAGCTCCCACATATGAGAGGAAACATACAACCCTTGGCCTTCTGAGTTTGGCTTATTCACCTTCACATAATGTTTTTAAGTTCCATCCATTTTCCTGCAAATGACATAATTTCATTTTTCTTTACAGTTGAATAAAACTCCTGCGTGTATATATATCACAGTTGCTTTATCCATTCATCCATTGATGGACACCTGGGCTGGTTCCATAGTTTGGCTGTTGTGAAATGGGTAGCTTTAAACCTGGGGGTGCATGTCACTGGGTATGACGGCTTTAAATCTTCAGGGTGAATACTGAGGGGGTAGTGTATCTGGGTCATGGGGTGGGTCCATGCCTAGTCTTTCGAAGAGCTTTCATGCTGGTTTCATAGTGCTTATCCTAAGTCACAATCCCACCAACAGTGTAAGAGTCTTCCTTTCCCTCCACGTCCCTCCAGCATTTACTACTGCTTGTCCTCGATGACGGTCATTCTGACTGGTGTGAGACCATAGCTTTGACTTCATTTCCCTAATTGCTAATGCTGTTGAACATTTCTTCATACACTTGGTCATTTCCGTTTCTTCTTTTGGAAAGTGTCTGTTCAGTTCATTTGCCTATTTGTTCATTTGGTTATTTGTTTAGGGATATTTTGGTGTTATTTGAATTCTTTATATATTCTAGATAGTGATCCTTTGAAACAAAACTAGTGAATACTTTCTCCCATTCTCAAGGTTCGTTCTTCACATTCCTAATTATTTTCTTTTCTGCAGGAGCTTTTAAATTTGATTCTATCCCATTTGTTAGCTCTTGGCATTATTCCTGAACTTTAGGGGCTCTGTTGAGAAAGCTGTTGTCTGTGCCTATTTGCTGATGTGTCAGCCCTATGTTTTCTTCTGGGAGTTGCGTAGTTTCCGGTCTAACTCCTAGGTCTCTGATCCAGGGTGAAAGTTTTATGCAAGGTGAGAGATAAAGGTCTCTTCCATTCTTCTCCATAGGGATGACCATTTTTCCCAGTACCATTTGTTAAAAAGGCTGTCTTTTCTCCTGTGTGTGTTTTTGGCTCCTTTGTCAAGGATCAGGTGACTGTCAACGTGTGGGTTTGTCTGGGTCCTCTTCTGTACCAATGGTCTGTGTGTCTGTTTTTACGCCAGAGCCATGCTGCACACGTGTGGGATTTCATAACATGACCTCCTCTCCTGCCCTCTGCCCTTTGACATGCCGTTGTGTCTGTTCTATGCTGTGTGGCGCCTCTCCATGGCAGGCCCCATGGGTGGGCGGAAGCCTACTGGGCTGATGGTTGTTGGGCCAGCTGATGGCTATCTCTGTCCTGATTCTAGATAAACCGGCTGTATTGACTCCTTTGTGAATGACTTGTTTTGATCCCCCACCCAGCTCCTGTTTCCTACTATTTGGCTTTAAAAACAAATAAGTCCAGAAGATTTCTTGGTGTCAGAAATGCTATCACTTTCCATACAAACAGTATTAAGTGTAACTATCTCCCTATTCATTGTTTCTCTTTTACTCCTGTGAGTGTTTTACAAACCAAGTGTTCGGTTTTTATGTAGTTGGCGGTCAGTGGTTTTGACTTTTCTGCTTCGGTGGGAATTTCTTTGCCAGCACCAGCTCATCACCTCCACTTACACACGTCCTGTCTCACAGTGTGACAGTCTGTTGACTCAACATCTGTTCTTTGATCTTTCTAAGTAGCTGTGTTGGGCTTGCTAAAAAGACCCACTTTATCTCCACTGCCAACTGTTCGAACACTGCTCATCCAGCGCCTAACAGCTCATTAATTGATCTCAAGTCACACCTAAGTTTGTGTCTGAGATCTGTCTCTTTTGGAGACCTCTGTCAGGGTTGCACTCCTGTCCCATTACTCATCTGTGCCAGGCACCACATTTAATTACTATAGTTTTAAAAAAGTTATAAAATTTGGTTGGAAAAGCCTCTCTTTGCTGCCATCTTTTTCATAGCATTTTTGGCTATTCCACCATCAATGTTCTTTCAGGACAAATTAAATGAGCATGTTCATGTTCTAAAGAAGATCAGCAGGTCAGAGGAGCCCCTTTGAACCCCAGTGCACTTCCTGATGGCTTGCACAGCCATTACCTGGGTTAAAGTGAACCCTATTTTCAATCTAGCATCAATTTTAAATTCCAAAGGCCAGACCTCTAATGTTTTTGTCAATTGAGGGGTAGTGTTTTAACGTTTTTCAAGATTTGGGGATTACAGATTTGTGTGCCAGGAAGCTATTTGAGAGGCATCCCAATTTGAATTTCTTCTACAGATAGAGATGCAATCAAACTGAACCAGAGAGAGGGGAGGACCAGCTCTTCTTGCCTTTAGGTGTTGAGCATATCATTTGCACAGTGCAAGCTCCTGCTCTGGTCTGACCTTGAGTGCCCTCCAAGCCAACCGACAGTGTTTCCACTTTGAGACACCCTCTCGAGCAACCTGCTGGGGACTGTCCTTCAAAGACTAATTTCCTGAATCTCTGGCTAAAGCGGGAAGGTTAATAGAAGAGGGAGTTTGTTTACAGGCCATTAGAAACAATTAGCATGTTGCTGAGGTTCAAAGCACTGCTCAGGAATGTTGGGGGCCTAGAGAGGAAAGGACTTCAGAAGCATCTATTTTTAGCACCTAATGAAGGCAGACTAGGAGATCCCCAACCTCTCGGCTAGACTGTTTCATACTTTAATTATCAGGAAATTCTTATTTCCTCCCAGCTAAATTCTGCCTCTGGTAGCTTTAAGTTGTAGTAATTTAAAACTCTGTTCGTGGATTCATAGGAACTCATTTGTGGATCACAGAATAACCTTCTTTAGACCGTTTCAACCCCGGTGTCTTTCCTTTCAAACATTTTTTCCGTAATATTCTAATTTCTTTTTGACTTCCTTTCCCTCCTCAATACACACCTTTGGTTCAAGTTTCATGGTCCTCTTGGGTGTCCTGGGCCAGGCTGCTGTGTGGTTCTTGTCCCAGCTGGGGCTGCTCTGCCTCCTTGGGGACACCTTCCTCTCTTCACACTGGGCTTTTGAACTCTCGGGAGATGCAGTGCCCTCTCTCGTGTTCTGGAAGTCTTTCCAGCCTCTTCGTTTTGTGTGGAAAGCCCAGTCCTTCCTATGTGGGTACTCCAGTGTCTCCCCGGTGCTAGGCCCGCAGTCAGGACATCTCCATCTCCCGTTCCTGCAGGGCCACCCATGTGCAGAACAACTTGTTGGGTAAAATTTGGTTTTATATCCATTCTTCTCTCTTCATTCAAAGAAAAAATTTCATGTTCAATTAGTCCATTCGTCATTTCTATGCTGTATATTGCATATGGACGTTGACCAGCTTCAGTCCAACAATCTTTATTAAAAGAAAAAATAGCCACAAAAACTGCAATCAGAGCTCGTTGCTGCCCACTGCTGCCCATTACTGCCCACTGCTGCCCATTACTGCCCACTGCTGCTCTCCCTCCAGTTCTTCAAACAAGCTATGCCCCTTATACCAGAGACCCTGGCACATACTGTTTTTTTCACCTCTATAACTGTCCACGTCTTCCCCAACCTAAATCTCCCTCCATCCCACAAGTTTGCCTGATGAGGGGAAGCTTTGCCGAGAGTCGGGCTGTCAGGGACACCTGCTACCAACACCCGTAACCCACCGACTGCCAGGTATTCTCCTGCAAAACCGTGGCCTGATCGAACATGGAGGTGGTGGAGGTGTCTTGTACAATCAGCAGTAGGTTGTAGGCCGAGGAACCATTGGTCATTCCTGCAAGAGGAACCAGGTGCCAGATCACAGAGCGTGGGCCACCTTGGCCCATGCAGCGTGGAGAGCAAGCTGGGGTTTCCCCACAGCCAAGTGTAAATAGACAATGTAAGAAAGGAGTTGGGCACCCGCTTGCAAAGGGTCTTGTGAGTCCTCTCAAGGAGTTGTCACTTCATCACGTTGTCACGGGGGATCACTAGCTATGGGGAGAGAGCAGCACTTCTCCCCAGTGTCACCTGGGTAGACTTGCCTGGCTGAAATCCCTCCTGTCTGTTCATCAAGCAGCTGGAAGGAACCCAGGGGGTTACAACAGGTTCCCTCTGTACAGCAGCTCCCCAGGGTCTGCTTCCCTCTGAGCTCTCTTCCTCCTGGGAACACGCCCTCAGGTGCCGAGTGGGCTGTGCCCCCGGCAGGTTCACTTCTGAGAATGTGACAGATGATGCCAAACTGACTGCCAGAGAGATCTGAGCTGTTGTCACTGAAATCTCTCTGAGCCTGGCTCACCTCCGTCTGCCACGTGGGCTTCATTTCTGCTCCCAAGCAGTGCCTATGCTCCCTGCAGCTCAGGGCCTTTGCACTTCTCAGTGCTGAGAAACCCACACCCACCTCTCCCCGTGGCTCACTCCCACTGGCCCTCTGATCTCTGCATCTATTTCCTCTCCACGAAGAGGCAATGATGCCTGCACCCTGCTACAGCCTCTCACTTCCTCCTCTATTTTTCTTTCATGTCTCAAAATGCAATCTGATATTCCACTTCAATCTCTGGGACTTGGGGTTGAAGTCCCCCCCCCACACTCCCCAGGAGAGCTGAACTCTGCCGTGTTGTTCATACCTGGAGCCCTGGCACGTCACAGCAGTGAGAGGCAGAGGCAGGTATTCAGTAACTCTGTGCTGGATGAATGTGCACCAGTCCATCCTGAACCTCAGCAGCGGGGGGAAGGACTGCGGAAGCGGCATGTTGAGATTCCCAGTAAGAGCTCAGAAATGGGCACCTGCTCTGAAGGGCTGGCATGTCAGCCTCCAGCCTGGTCCAGGCTCCAAGCCTTGGCTGGGCTGGGTAGCGTCTGCTGCGGAGGGCCAGTCAAACACGGATCCACACAGGCACGTTTGAAATCTACTGAGGCAGCTCATGTTTAAAATCATTGTACATTATCATCTTTTGAGAAAAAAACCATTTCAAAACTGAAAAATCATGCTATAGCTCACTATTTAACAAAACAGGACTGTTCTTGTAAATCAGTTCTAGTGGCCTGTTTAATGCAGGAAAGCACGGTTTGGTCCCATGACAGGTCCATCTCCCAGGCACTGCTCTGAAGATGCTCTCCTCTCCTCTCCGTGGTACTCAGGACAGGCAGGTGAGCAGGGGCTTTTGGGCTGCGAGGGAGGCTGCTGCCGCCTCCCAGGGTCAGGGCACAGTTGCCTTAATGGATGACCTAAGATGGCCTTGTTGGGAGTCATGTGGAAACAGCGAAGACCTACGACGGGCAAGAACAGAGGGAGAGGCCTCAGGTGTGCAGCCAGTCCACACCCCAAAGGAACACCACCATTTTAACTCCTGTGAGCTTTTCTTTTATATGTTTCTAAGCACACAGAGTTAAAATTCCTTCTTCCCTCCTTTCGGTGCATACCAAGAAGTAAATCATCCTAATGCTTTTGGAATGTTAGTACGCTTTTTAATCTATGATTATCGAAAGAGCTATAGATCTGCCTGTGCACCAGGGCAAGTGTGTGTGTAAACATTTTCACGCACTTAAGATGTCTGAGCACTTGCACACAGGGGCCCGTGCTCACCTTTATATACGTGCACACACGAGCATCTTCACAAACACAATGCACAGGAGTCCCTCTTAAACAAATAAAGTCTGCATTGCGTTCATCAGTTTGGATCTTCCCCTTCCCTGTGACATTCACAGTTGAAGCCAGGACCTTACAGAAGTGCCTCTGTCCTGCTGAGGCTGGGCTGCACCGCTGTGCAGGGCATCTTTGTAAACCTGGCTAGGATTTCTGAAGAAAAGATTCCCAAGGAGACTCTAAACCACAAAGGCCACTGAATTCTGAGCTCACACTGAGCAGAGGAGTCTGCTTTTTGGTGGAGCTCACAAGGACAGGATGACCTCCACTGCTAGAGGCAACCATCCCAGCTCAGGAGAGTGGCTTTCTGAGCTCTCTCAGTGTCGCTGTGAAGAGCTGAGATGCTGCTGAGTTTCCTCTTCAGCGCTGGAGGTGTGTGTGTGTACACCAGTGAAGAACGAGACTTATTTTCACATTTTTTTATCTTAAGGGTTCCAAGCCAGGCTAACACTTTTCCTAACAGCTATTCTACGTAAATAAATTAAAAACACCCCAGAACCATCTCCAAATAGGACACTTCATCATCTCCAGTCACTCTATGCTGCAATGGAGTGACACTTTTCCTCAGTAACTGGCCTCTGTTGCAAGCCTGAGAGTGCTCTATAGTTTTTGAGGCAGAAGAAGGTCCTACTTGTATTTTTAGGGGGAAAATGCAATTTCTACTCACTTAGTTAATGAATATTTATTAAGAATTTACTAAGTAATTTGTAAATACTGGAAAGAATAACAAAAACTTGGTCTTTGCCCTAAAGAATTTCTCATTGCTCTAAGGAATTTATAGGAAAAATAATATAAAGACATTAAAAAAATTTCTCTAGGTCTTTCACAGGATGGTAGGAGATAAAAGTAATAAAACAAGTTCATCTGTCTGGGGAGCTTGGAATCTAGGGTGACACAAATGTCGTGAGTACAGCCAGGCTTCTGTGGCTGCAAAGGAGGGCAACCCTACATCTAGTTTTGAGGTGGACATGCAGCTTGAATGCAGCCTGGAAGTCCAGGTGGCCTGGACAGGTGCAGGCGGAGGGCGGGCGTCGTCAGTGGTGGCGAAGAGCGAGCAAGGAGGAGGCTGGTGCTGGATAGGCGCGTAGTCCAGGCTGGCTGGATCTGGTGCCCGTGAGAGAAGCTGGGGAGAGGAGGCAAGCAGGCTGGAGGCAGGCTCCGGCAGGCCTCAAGTGCAGCGTCGGGAGCTTGTGTTGGTGGGTCATGGGAGCTCCTGCAGGTTCAGGGGAAGCCCGAGGGATCATTTGCCATATGGATTTCAGGGAGATCAGCCTGCTGGGTGGCATTCCAGAGAGGCAGGAAATTGGGAAAAACATGACGGTCCACCATGACGACTCAGGGGAAGCATCATATGCACCTCTGTGGGGTTCCAGGCAGCTCTTCACAGCCTGCACTTGGCCTCACCCAGGGCCATTGCTGTCTTAGCCGTAAGGCCTGTGTCAGAATTCACTCATGAGAAACCACGCTCAAGCTGCTGGATCTTTGGAATGTAAATTCAGAGGTGTTACAAACCAAGAAAATCACTGCTTGTGGTCCCACCCCCTGGACTTGGTACCAGGAGAGCAGAGGACATGATGTCAGCTCTACATTTCCCTCATACGTGAGGTCAGCCTGGGACCATCTGAAGCGATGCTGGTGGGAGGTGCATTAGGTGGACCTTGGGGAAGGTGGAGGAAGGAAGACGTGGAGGAGGGCGGGAGCTAGGATCTTAAGTCGGGTCGAAGATGGCAAGCAGAGATGTCCATCCTTTCTCTGGTCCCCATTTTTGATGAGCAAGTGCTGACATGGAGGAGTGTCTCTCAGTCAAGGTCCCCTGCAGTCCAGTCTGATGGCAGTGGGGACGTGTACGTTTCTGCTGTAGATGAGCATCCAGGCCTTCATCTCACCCAGCTTCGAATGGACAGGAGAGGTCAGGGCAGTGGGAAAGGCGTGGCAGGGGTGCCCACAGCTGCCTCTTAGTGGCCATCGGGGACCAATTGTTACATTTTCAGGAATTTCCAGAGCTCCTTGTTCAGCACAGCCATTTAAAAATTGTATTTCTGCTGGGTGCATGCCGGGAATCCCAGGGGCTCTGGAGGCTGAGGGGGAGGACGGTGAGTTCAAAGCCAGCCTCAGCAACATTGAAGCGCTAAACAACTCAGTGAGACCCTGTCTCTAAATAAAATACAAAATAGGACTGAGGATGTGGCTCAATGGTCAAGTGCCCTGAGTTCAATCTCTGGTACAAAAAAACAAACAAAAAAATTGTATTGTCCTTACAGTTTAGTAAGTTGTATTTGAAAGGTGACAGATACTCTAGGCTTGTCCCTTAGGTGTGGCTTTGCTGCACTGTGATCCTGCCTGTGTGCTGGAGGTGGCTTCTGCCCAGGACATGGGTGTGCTGAACTCCTATCTAGAACACTCTGCCCAGCACTTCTGCTCTGCTCTGCCTCAACAACTTCCAGTGGGTAGCAGGAGAGGGGCAGCAGGGGACTTCCACCCAGAAACCAGCAGGGCCACGAAGAGGCCTCTTCAACCCAACAGCCAGGTATGCTACTCTCACCGGGCGGCTGTGGCTCGTCTGGCTTCTCAGGAGGAAGAGGAAGCCTTTTTCCTATGTAGTCTGGTTTCATCCCCTTGCAGTCCCTCACAGCACATGTTCCGGGCCATGCAGGCCCCTGTCGATGACAGGTCACTTCTCCCTCTCAGTTAGCTCATCTCTAAGGTTGATGGGGTCAGGCGGCCATCTCTGGTGCCTGGCCGTATCTTTGAACCTCGATGCCGACAGCTCTCCAATCTGATACCTACAGAAATATCCCTGGTCTCATTCTAAGAGCAGGGAAAGTTTCAGGGAGATGGGTTTTTATTTCATTTTATTAGGCAGTTACCAGGAGTGCGGGCATCTTTGCCTGCTCAAGGCACATGATCTGCCCAGGGCTGACAGTCTGCAGCATCCCTGGCTTTGGTAGTAACACAGTTTTTCCTTCTCCCCTTGCTAGGATAAATGAAAAATAATTCTGGATGTAAGTAATAGGGTGCTCTTTACTTCTGGTGGATATTTTGAAAGACTTTGAACTGGGCCTCCAATAACATAGAATCCCCCCCCCATTTCAATTTCTCACAGTATTTTTTTAAGTATTTATATTCATGAGGCTTTAAAGTCAATCTTGATATTTTCCACTGTTATGGTTCTAACTCTAAATGGATCACACTGACAATGCAGACAAATTTAATCTTCTTCACATATATCTCGAGGATAAAAGGTCAACAAGGAAACATGCTTTTCTCCTACAGATAAAAATGCAAAGAGCTCATTTCCTTTGAAGTTTGTAAATACAGCATATATTTTCTGTGTTCTTTTTAGCATTAAGTAGGCCACTGTGATCCAGCAGAACTTAACCCTTCAAAGTCTCTGCCTGACTGAGGAAAATGGTGTTTTGTTTTGTTTTTTAAATTATTTCTTATTAATTCTACATGATAGCAAAATGTATTTTAATGTATTATATACACATGGAGTACAACTTCTCATTCTTGTTGTACATGGTGTAGCATTACATTGGTTGTGTAATCATGTATGCACGTAGGATAGTAAAATCTGATTCTTTCTATCTTTCCTATTCCCATTCCCTTCCTTTTATCCCTCTTTGTCTAATCCAAAGCACTTCTATTTTTCCCTAGCTGCCTGCCTCCCACTTATTGTGAGTTAGCATCTGCATATCAGAGAAAACATACATTTGGCCTTCGGTTTTTTGGGATTGGCTTATTTCACTTAGCATGATATTTTCCAATTCATTCATATACTAGCAAATACCATAATTTCATTCTTCTTTATGGCTGAGTAATATTCTATTGTGTATATATGACACATTTTATTTATCCATTCATTTGTCAGAGGGCACCTAGGTTGGTTCCATAGCTTAGCTATTGTGAGTTGAGCTGCTATAAACATTGATGTGGCTGCGTCACTGTAGTATGCTGATGTAAGTCCTTTGGGTATAAACCAAGGAGTGGAGTATCTGGGTCAAATTGTGGTTCCATTCTAGGTTTTCTGAGCAATCTCCATACTGCTTTCCAGAGTGGTTGCACTAATTTGCAGTCCCACCAGAAATGTATGAATGTGCCTTTTCCCTCACATCCTCACCTACATTTATTGTTACCTGTATTCTTGGTAATTGCCATTTGAGTGGATGAGATGAAATCTCAGTGTATGAAAGTTAAAGGTGGGTTTTTCTAGCAGGTTTCCTAACTGCGGTGGCATCGACCACCTGGCACTGCTTCTCTGCTTTACAAGGACTGTGTTTGTGAACCGCTGCCTTGTACCCATGCCTTTGCCATCCCTGTAGAGCCTGGGGACAGTCTTCCCACCCAGCACTGCACTTGACCTTGAGGCAGGAGACACAGGTCCAGCCCCTGCTGTGAAGGCTAGTGATTAGGGACAAGGTACCAGGCGTCACAGCAGAGGGACGCAGAGAGCACACGGAGCCGAGTGGGACTTTAATACTGATGAGTCTGAGGCCATGGGAGGGAGGTGGAATGGAGAGCAGCTCCCCAGTGTTTAGCAGCCATCCTGCGCCAGGCCCTGGGGAGGGTGGATGCGTGGAGGCCTGGGATGGAAACGCCCTGCAGATGACCCTGACCAGTCCTCCTGCATCCCTTTGTCAAGTCACCAGTCCCTGTGCCTCTCACTGAGCTCTAGGGACAAGTCTGGAAGTGATATCCAAGTACAGTTTCGGGTAACGGAACACACGAGAGATGGCAGGAGATGGGCTGGTCATGTGACTCCCATTTCCCTGCTGTCAGAGAACCAGGCAAGCTTTCCACTTTAAAATAAAATGGTCTTTTGTAAAATAACATGAAATCGTTATATTACTCTAAATACATTACCCAGGTATCACTTTATACATCTAAAAGATGTGTGTTCATTTGGGCATTTTTCAAAAAAGAGGTAGATAAAAACAAGATAAATGACAAGTGGCCTTTTCCTCCTTTACTAACCTAATCCTTGGCATAAAGCATGCCAGTGGCTGATGAATGGCAGCCGTGGGGTTTCACGGTGTCCATTTCCTTCACCTGACGTGATCACTTTCCTCCTCCTGCCACCTCCTTAAAGGAGGCGAGATATTGGCAAGAACATTCCAATGTGTCTATAATAGGCTGATGGACAGTGGGTTTAATGGAAATCTTCAAGTTCACTCTTGAGGTTAATAAGCCTAAAATATCTTGAAACTAAATTAAAGCACTTTCTGCCTTAAGAAGGCATTACATATGGTTTGATGGCATTTTTGCTGACTCTGGAAGTAAGTAGCACTTCCCTGGCAAATGGCAACCCAGATAAGAATGAAGATTTCTTGTCCTCCCTGCATGTCTCAGGAGAAAACCGTCGTCACTAATCATTGCCCTTGCGGACGTGTATTTTAAATTTTTGCCTCAAAATACCTCCTGCTCGACCCTCCAGCTCGTCTTCTTGGCTACTCTGAAGGAGTATATGCTATATCATAACATAAATTCCCCTGTCTCATTCTAGATTATAGTTTCAACCTTAATGTTTCTGAATAAATGCTGTGAACAGTCGACTCTCATTTACTTTGTTGCTGCAAAGGTGTTCATATTTCTTGATCAAATCTCTCGAGTCCTTCCATTTCCAGGAACTACAATGAGAGCAATTTGCAATTCCAATGTCATACACTATATGTGAATTGAAATAAAAGGAAGCATCTAAGAACAAAACCTTGCTGAGTGGAGTCATTTTAAATGCCTTTGGCTCTGGTGAGTTGGTTTTTTTTTTTTTTTTTTTTTTTTTTAAAAAAGCCAAAACATAATCTACTCCCCCCAGAGGTCCCTATTGTTGTACCCGGGAAGAAAAATATTCTATAATTATGTTGACTGTAGATGTGCTGCCGGAAGTTGGGCAGCTCAGGTTGTACTTGAGGTTGTGCCGCACGGGTTGTGTCAGGTTGTCTCACGTGGTGTCCTCTGGTGCTTCAGTGAAGGCACTTCATCAGCCAAAAGTTCCAACTGAAACCTGGAATGGAAGCGCTCACCCCTTGCTCCCTTCGCAGTGAGTTTCTCTCGCCCAGGAATCCTGCTCTTCCCTCTCATCAGGCCGCCTTCCCCTGCTTCATCGTGAGTCCACCCACCTGGAAGGTCGCTGGTCACCTCCTTCGGTTCTCTCCTGTGGGCCAACAGCGTGGTGTGGACGGCCTGCGGGGCTCCAGCTGGGAAGCCCTGGGTGCTGGCAACCAGGCCAGGAAGGAAGCTCGGCCCTGCAGCTGCGGTCAGCAGCACAGAGACCCTGTGCAGGGAGCTCGGGGACAGCACCACAGGGAGGGCTCCATCTGCCTCCTCAGCCACCAGCAGCAGAGGCCACTGGTCCCTGGACAGCCACTTTCCAGCTCCTTAGGATCTGAGATGACAACCTGTGGTCACAAGGCTAATTTCATTACTCGTTTATTCCAGAGTCTGGAACAAGGGGCCACAGAAACCAGGACGTGGCTGAGCACCCAGGAACAAAAGCGTGGTGTGTGCTGTCAGGGCCTGGTGTCCTCTGTCAGGGCCTGGTGTCCTCTGGTGCGGAAACTTCCGGTCAACCCCCATAGTTTTAAAAGAAAGGCAGACTTCTTTTCTGGTGTTTTGTTCCATTTTTATTTTGAAAACTTTCAGCCTTAAAAAGAAGCGGAGAGAATGCTACATTGTGCGGCCACATACCCTCCACCCAGCGAGATCCGCTGACTCTCCACCATTTTTCTTTCCCACCTTGGGGGCTGAGCTTGGGGCCCCAGCTAGGCCAAACACACGCTCCACCACTGAGCTCCATCCCGCCCAGCAGCCCACAATTCAGCTCTCTTGCCTTCCCCTCCCCCGCCCACCCGTCCACACGCAGATGCACACTCGCTTTGCCTTTGGTATCCCCTGGAGGTCATTGGCAGACATGGTGTTACTCCCTCCTCAGTTCTTCAGCACCTCAGTGTGACCTAAGAATGGCTCCATTATTTTGCCCTGTGATACCATTTTCACCCCTAAGAAAATTGTTATGTAATAGCTTCATCTAAAATGTAATTCGTATTAAAATTCCTCAATGGTTTTTTTTCCCAGTCCAGTTTCCAAAGGATCCTCAGTTGAAGTTGGCAGATATTCCTATTGGTTATCTTTCAAAATCAAAAGCAATGCCCTGATATTGGCTTCTATAAGTAATTGAAAGTATAAATCTTTAAAAAGACAAAGCCATGAATCTCATACGAATATAAAATGAATACACATGGAAGACTTTATTTAAATTTTTAATTTTCAAGGGAGCCAGTAAGATGCTAAAATTCAGTTCAAAGGGAAATTCTAGGAGGAACACCCTGAACAAACAGGAAAGCTGAACCATATATGAGGATTCATGTAAACCTGGCTTCTAAGCGAGAAGGAATCACATTTCTAAGAGACCAAATCTATTTGCATCTCTATTGACACATCATCTGCATTAATTTCAAAATTTTAAAATAAGCACAATGGCAGTGCACAGGTGTTGGCTCATACAGCACTGACTACCCGACAGGTCCAGCATTCCATAAACTACCCAGGAATCTCTTTATTTCCATGTCAAAGTCTTTTATAATTTTTCTGTCTCCCCCAATTTATGATTATAATAATCTGAAAATTATCAGTGCTCACAAAGGCTGGTCTTCTTAGCTTCATCCTGATCACTTGCACAGTGTGGCAGACATGTGAATTCACTCTACAGGTCTCCTGAGTGCACTCCATAATGTAGGACTCCCGACTGAGGAATTACTAGGCCAGAAAATGACTTCTGTCTGGAAGTTTCATGAGGAATTTTGAACAGATACTTAAAGCCTCTTACTTGCTATTGCATGACTACAAAGCTAAGCTCAAGACTCCTTCTACCAGGTGGCACTTGTGCACCTTGTGGATTTGGGTGAATTCTTCTCTTGAAGTTCTGAATATTTGTTAGGGTTCCCAGTATGCCAGCAGCTGACCTGCCTTGCCACCTGTGAGCCTGGAGGCCAGTAAGCCAGGTGGCATTTCAGCGTCCCCAGGAGGGGACCCAGGCAAAACCCACCATTGTTCCTCGGGAGCACACTGTCAGCCCTGATTAAGCAGGAATCATTCTTGGGCTGGGGCTACCACTCAGTGATAAAGCCACGTTGTCAGATACACAGATGACATTACATTAGCAATTTTATAAACAAAGAATCAGAATAATTTTTTTCATCAGTCCTAAGTAATTCTTCGGGATCCTGGTTTGTCAGTCTGATTTCTTTTTTCTAATAATATATTCTTTTTGGTTCTATACAATACCAGGATACACCCTGACATAATCACCAAAGCATGGACCACAACCTGCTCCAATTCAGCCCCAGCTTTCCCCCACTCCACTCTGCTCCCTCTGCTCCACCAATCCATCTTCAATTCACTTAGTTTTCTTTCTTTTTTAAAATTAGTGTCCTTTGGATACACCCAATGCTGGGACCTGCCATGCACATTTATGCATGCACTTGCAAAAGCTGAGTCAGACTCATCCCGCTGTTCTCCCCTTTTCCCATCCCTCCTTCCTCCTCCTCAATCCCCTTCATCTACTCTATACATCTTCCCTCTACTTTGATGAGACTTCCTCCCTTTTTCCCCTTTCTCTCTCTCTCTCTTTTTATCCCTCTTCCATATTTCGAATTAGCTTCTAAATATTGGAGAAAACATTTGACCATTTCTAGCATGATAGTCTCTAGTTTTATCCATTTCCTATCTATTGCCATAATGTCATACTTATTTATGGCTGAGTAATATTCCATTGTGTATTTATATCACATTTTCTTTGAAGAACATCTGTTGAAGAACACTTAGGTTGGCTCCATGGCTTGGCTATTGTGAATTGTGCTGCTATAAACTGCTATAAACACTGATGTGACTGCATCAAAGTAACATGCTAATTTAAAATCTTTTGAATATATACTGAGGAGTGGGACAGCTGGGTCACATGGTGGTTCCACAAATTCCCAGAGACATACGACCTACCTGGATTGAACCATGAGTATATAGAAAACTTAGATCAAAATCAAGTAATGAAATAGAAGCAGATAACAAAAGCCTTCCAACAAAGAAAAGCCCAGGATGGGATGGATTCTTTAAAGTTCTAGCAGGCCTTTAAAGAAGAATCAGTACCAATGCTCTTCAAATTATTCCATGGAATAGATGAAGAGGGAATAGTGCCAAACCCATTCTACAAAGCCAGTGTCATCCTGAGACCAAACCAGACAAAGATATATCAAGGAAAAAGCCAACATCCTTCATGAACATAGATGCAGACATTCTCAATAAAATATTGGCAAACTGCAAACAAAAGTTTTAAAAAGTTGGTGCATCATGATCAAGTGAGTTTCATCCCAGGGATCCAAGGTTAATTCAACATACAGATGTCAATAAATGTAATTCATCACAGTAGACTTAATGACCATCACATGATGATCTCAACAGACACAGAGAAAGCATTCGACAAAGTATAGCACCTATTCACGTTTAAATCACTAGGGAAACTAGGGACAGAAGGAACTTACCTCAACATTGTGCAGGCCACACATGACAAACCCAAGGCCAACCTCATGCTGAGTCGAGAGAATCTGAAGCATTTCCTCTAAAATCAGGAACAAGACAGGGAGGCCTACTTTCACCACTCCTATTTAACCTAGTCCTTGAAACTCCAGCCAGAGCAACTAGGCAAGAAAGAAAAAGTAAATGGATACAAATAGAATTATAGGAAAAGAAGAGCTCAAATTACTGGCTGGTTTCATCAGTCCTGGAGAGCTGGGCTCAGTGATGGACGCCCACAATCCCAGCCATGGGCACCTTGGCACGTGCCTATAATCCCACGGGCAAGGAGGTTGAAGCTCAGAGGGGTGTCTGAGCCCTGTCAGTTTGGAACCCTGTACCCAGGCAATAATTGTTTGAAAACCTTTGGAGTTCGGGTGCAGTACTTCTCGCGCACTCTGAGACCCTTTGGATGAAGGCAGGCCACGCGGACTGGACTTCACAGCAGAGCCGCAGGAAACGTCAACCACAAGGTACAGACGGATTACACAGACTTAAAGGTGACATTGTTACGACACCCACACTCTCAGCACCGGTCACGCATTTTATTCTGTGTGAGTTGACACCAGCGTTTCCTGTGGCGGCAGGAACACAGTGTACAGAGAGGGCACTGAGAAGTCCCCGGGGGCTGGCCACAAAGCACTCGGCTTCGGAAACATTTGTGTTAGTAATTTACCAACACAACCCGGGGAGGCGAGGCTTCCTTCAGATCTGAAAGGCCTTCCTAGGAAGCTCTTCAAACAACACACGCTCCAGACCTCATTAGTTCCAGCATCTCTCTACTTCTATGGTGGAAGAATAAAACTTCGTGATTTCCCAGGGCCTTTGGGAAATCTCAAAGATGATTAGGTAGGAAAAACATCCTGAGACTTTTATTTTCTTTCTTTTGAATTTTGGGGAGGTAAAAATCAAGGGTAGTCCGAGGAGATTTGGTTACTGGATGAATGTGGACTCACGAATAACAGAGAAGAAAACTCGCTTCTCAAAGTGGCACAGTATGTTGAAAATACCAACAGGATGCCAGCAGCACAAGGGATCCCAGCTCTTCCTTAAGTGAGAAACATCATTCTTTCTCCCTAAATAAAAATGGGCCCAGTAAAGTCCTGAGGCACAGAAAATCATTCAGATAAGACCCAGAATCTGCTGCCTGAGCAGGCTGGAAGGCGAAGGCCTGCTTGCATGGGGGGTTATGTGCATGTTGCAAATAAATCCATCCTGTTGTGCATAACCAGTGACCATGGAGCAGGTCCATCCAAACACGCAGTCCTGCTGAAATCCCACCATGGCTGGAGCTGCTTGGTCATCAGGCATTAGAGACCAAGGCAGACAGAATTCACTCTCCAACCATTGTCCTTCCTTATGGTCTTTCATACTGTGGAACAAACTGACAATTTAGTTGAGGACAAAGTGTGGTCCACAGATCCCCAGGGGTTCCAGAAATGTTTTCAGGGGACCCATGAGGTCAAGATTATCTTCCTAATGATAAGATCTGGAATTTTCTAGAGGCTGCAGAGCTTGGCTATTGAAGCGGATGTGGAAAGCTGTCCGTTTTCCTTTTGGCCAGATTTTCAAGATATTTTTGTAAAAATGTTAAAGGGTGATATTTTTTCTCATAAAAATGCATTCTTTATCTGGTTAACAAGTTACCACAAAGTGACTGGCTTAAAGCAACGTGAGTTTATCATCCAGTAGTTCTGTATTCCTAAATCAAGGTGTTTCCTGAGCTCTGTTCCTTTCTGGAAGTCCTCAGGGAACATCTCTTTCCTTCCTAGTTCAGTGTCTAGACAGTGCCTGCGTCCCTTAGCTCTGGATCCTTCCATCTTAACAGCCAGCAGTGACCAACGTGACCTCCTCATCCTGCATTTCTTGGATGCTGACCATTCTGCTATGTGTTCTGCCCATGTGATCACACCGGTACCCCCTGGATGGTTCAAGATGCTCACCTTTGAAGACCCACTGACCATAACCTCAGTTCCATCTGCAACTTCAGTTCCCCCTTGCCATGTGAGGTTACAAGTGAGCAGGTATCTGGGATTGGGATGTGGCCATCACTGGGGCCATTATTCTGCCTGACACACATCCAGTCACCAAGGCATGTGAGTTTCCACCGTGTGCCGGAACATCAGTACTATGACGAGGTGCTCAACCACGTGGATGATGTTCTCGCTATCCTGAGGACTGCTGTGCTGAGGTGGATTGCTGAATTCTATGAACCTTTGATCCATTTTGACTCTAGTTTCCTCCCCAGCCTGCATGTGGGGAGCTATCTTTTCTCATTCTGATCTGCACATGGTGCATCCTTCCGAATGCTTCGCTTCAGGCACCTCTGGACACTATTTATTATTACATGCAAAATGAAGTCATGGTTTATTTCATTTAATTAATAAAATATTAACTTTTAAAATTGTTTAGGTTACAAGATAATGTGGCCATCATTCATCCAGCCTAATTTCATCTACACCCAGAGCTGGGTAAACAGGCGCTGGGGCTGGGGGCTGCTCAGCTCACACAGCTCCTGCTTGGGTCAGGAGGGGAGCCCAGGCCTCCTTAGCCCAGTCTGCCCATCATTTCCTTTCGGCCCCCATGGACCATGGGATTCGGGAAGCTCCAGCTGTGTGGCTGAAGATTTCTCATCTTGCTGAAAGTGGGATTTGCATAAGGCAAAGGAAGTGCCTTCCTGTGCGTTCAGCTATGGAAACCAAGTCCCAATCACCTGCGCCATAATTTCTGGGGAGTACTTTGAGCTATTTTTTAGGTGAAATTCACACATCATAAAATTAACCATTTTGGAATTAAGAATCTGGCTACACTGAGTATTCACAGTGTTATACAACTACTACCTCTGTCCAGTTCCAAAATAGTTTCAACATCCCCAAATAAAACCCTATACCTATGAAGCAGCTCCTCTGGTCTAGGCTCCCAGCCTCTGGTCAACACGAATCTACTTTCTGTCTATAGATTTGCCTATTCTGAATATTTTGCATATGCAGGCACTTTTTTTTTACTTAGCATAATATTTATCATGGATGCATCCATGTTATGGCATGTATCAGTACTTTGTTACTTTTTATGGTCAAATAATATCCCACCATATTCAGGTACCACATTTTGTTTACCCATTTGTCTGCTGATGGACATTTGGGCTATTTCTACTTTGTGGATCTGATAAATACACCTGCTATGAGCATCTGAATACAAATACATGTTTGTGTCCTGAATTTTTACTTCTCTGGGGAATATTCACAGGTGTGGACTTGCTGAGTCACAGGTAATTCTGTTTAACCTGTTGAGGCACCTTCCTGTGATAGATCCAAGACAAGCTTTCAGGAAACTCTTTGACTTAGAGGCCTAGGGTGGCCAGATGTTACGAAAGATGGGCAGATCACAGCCTGCCACTCGGGACTTACAGCCTTGATCAGTCTCCTACAGCACGCTCTGTGACTCAGTAGATGCAAACGTTAAAGGTGAGAGAATAACACCACTTCCTGGGACAGTTGTCAGAATGCAAGGAAATACTGTGTGGATGTGATACTGCTGTGCCTGGGGGACAGGGAGCCCTCCCCGGGTGGTGGGCTGTGCAATGACCTTTCCACTGTGCACCTCCACTGCCTGCCACAAGTCCATGTGGAATCGCTTGACATCTGATCATTTACTCGTTTGCTCACTATTGTACGACAGAAATACATATTAGCTTATTTATGGTTAAATAGGAAAAAATGAAGACTTCATGAAGCTAAGAAACATTAAATCCCGCCTCTTCTAGACCTCTGTGCAGGGAATCACGGTATCTCCCAAAGCTCTGTTCTGCTCTCCTGGCAATCTGCACTTTTAAGCACTGTGAATTTTGATGTTTCCCCTTATCTTCCCAAATACTAATGCTGAGTATGTCAGTCACTTTGTGCTGGCGAAACGAACTACCACACCCAAGTGCCTTGTAAAGAACAGCAATTCAGTTCTCACAGTTCTGGAGGCTGGAAACCCAGATCAGGCTGCCGTGTGCTTGAGGGGTAGGGAGGGCCCTCTCCCTGGCAAGTGGGCCATCCACTCCCCATGTCCACACGTGGCAGAGAGGGGGCACGCCTTTATCATCCTGTCCCCAACAGCCCACCCACATGGCCTAATCACCACCCAGTGGCCCCACCTCCAACCCCACCACTTGGGTGTTGGGGCTCCTGGATGCTCAGTACACAGCAGTGAGCTGGCTTAAATGGGGCTCGTGACTCCCTTCCTTGCAATGACATGGGTTCTATCCTTTTCTTTAAAAATCTTCATTAACTGTGTCAGGTATTTCAGTTGAAAACACCTGCACTGAGATGTTTAGTCAGGTACTATTCATCTTTGTAAAGTGTTTTACTTAAATAGCCACATTCAGATTGTAACGACTCATTCCCAGCACAGATGAAAGTTTTGTTTAGATTGGATTCTTAAGACAGTCTTTTGAAAATTTGTCTTTAAAATCTGTCTATTCTGTTTAAAAGCTAGGAGTATTTTCCCTGGGCATTCTCTGACCACAGTTTAATTGATAAAAATAGAATCCATTATCGCCTTTCTTTTGTGTTATCTTTGATTCCTTCTATTATAGTTATAAAGGGGACATTTTACCCCTTAAGCTGGTGTCGTGTCTGCCTCATTCTTATTGATTCTTACATTGTTCTTATAAAAACATTGCTTAAGAGAATTGTCAAATACTGGTTAACATACAGTCATTAGCAATCTATAACAATTCCCATTCATATGTGTATGTTTTCTTGCTAATATGTTTATTATATTGAAACACAAAATATCTGAAGTTTTCATTTTCTGCCTATCAATCTTGAACAGACGGGCTTTAGAAGTGAATGTTCTCCAACAGGAAACCTTGTATATCAAACTATGATTCATTATCTTTTGAAAAGGAGCAGCAAAAGATTGGCGGGGCTTTCTCTGAAGGCCAGATGTATTTGCTTCTGCAGGAAGACGAGAGGGTCTGTTACCATGTGAAGAGGCCACAATGCCTCACATGAGCCTCTTATATGGAAAGACCAAATTGGTCTTGTTGGACTTAGAGTGCATTTCAGAGAAATCACCTATGCTTTCTTTTAAGGTGTGTTCTCTCACCTGCATCCAGGACTACCATTGGAATAGAGCCTAGCCCGGCAGCTCACTAAAGCTGTGCATCCCTCAGGTTTGCAAGTAGCTGACATTGGAATGATGGGAACCTGTAGGGTGCCTCTGCAGAGGTTGCCAGGCCCTGGGGGGGTGGCCAAGAGGGGGCTGTCTTGCCACAGACTCACCAGCTGCAGCTCCTGAATACAGGCGTCCCTTACACACTCAGTACTGAAATATTTACTGGGTGCTTCTTATTTACAAAGTGCTCCAGATCTGGTAGGGGGGTGGGGGAGATGTTCAAGCAAAGCCAGACAAGCCCCCAACCTCCTACAGGATAAGTGACTGGACGAGAAAGAGCTCAGTCCCATAACCACAGTGGGAAGGTAAAATCGAAAGGACCAGGCCAGACACAAAGGAAGCATACATTCAGGTACAAGACCAGGGACATTTGACCAGGTCTTGATTTGCATATTTTAGGCATGAAAGCATTTGTTCCTTTTAGGATTTCCTACTAGACTCCAGCATCCCCTAGTTCAGTGCTTCCTATAGCCAACAGCTGGGAAAGGCAGCCCGTGTGGTTCCGATTGTTAACTCTTTATGTAGCGGCAGATTCCTTGTTAACTTCCGTACAGCACAGTTAATTTTTAAGAAGTCCCTAAAACAGATTACAGAACTAATTCAGTTTACACTGTACTATTCACTTGCCGAGTGATTTAGAGAAAGCTATTTGACTTGAGTGCAGCCTGTTTTCTTAATTTTAAATTGGAAATCATAAATATGAATTTCAAAAACATGCAATGGTGCATGGCTATAATCCCAGCAACTCTGGAGGCTGAGGCAGGAGGATTGCAAATTCAAGGCCAGCCTCAGCAACTTAGCAAGACCCTGTCTTAAAATAAAATACAATAAAATAAAATACAATAAAATAAAATAAAGGGCTGGGGATATGGAAGAGTGCTTGACTGGCACGGACAAGGGTCTGGCTTCAACCCCCAACAGCATAAAAACAAAAACAAAAGGAGCGTTGTGCGGAGGAAAGGAGATATTTAAAAGGACCAGCATGGTTTCCAGAATGTGGTGAGTGCTGGATGCAGGGTAGCGGCCGTCAGCATTTCATCCTCATCATCATTGTCATCAAGCAGGAGAGGGGTCCTCCATACTGTTGCATTAGTTTTTTCCAATTTTTATTCCTATAAAATGGTTTATGTTATGAGTGAATTTAAAAGTTGGGAAGGATGCTTAAGGTTCTTGAACGACCTTAATCGTATTTTAATGCATTTGATTGCTCGTCAGTGCATCCTTCTGTAACAGCAATCCTAAGGAAGCAGGCGTTTCTAGAAGAGATTGTTAAACAACATCTCCCTGAAGTCAAAGGCATGCTGCTCTTTACAAGTTGAAAAAGTGCAACTCCCCATTAGCCCATCATGTCCATTATTGTGTTTTGGACTGTATAGGACGTAGATTTGTGTATTCTAAGTGAAAAATAATCGCTCTCTAAGGAAAAACTGGAGAGGGTTTTCATTTGTAAAACTGGAAAAAGTTTTCATTTTTAACTACTCGCTTCCAGACGTGATGTTTTCCCTTGGATTCACTGGGAAACGCGTATTTTTTCCTAGTGAGTCTTGACCCTTGACCTTGACAGTGAAGCCATGGATTCCGGGCACACCCCTGTCCCGCCCGGGCCGTCTGTCCTCCCTGCCACTGCTCCTGCCCACTTGTTTCCACATGGTGCTCTCACAGTTTGCACTCCCTCCTGAATGGACTGGCTCGTCTTCCTGCTCGCTGTGTTCAAAACAAACCTGACGTAGGATTCAATGCAGAAGCAACGGTGAGACCCTGACTGCTCAGAAGAGTTAATTCCCTCATGGTTTTTTTTGTTTGTTTGTTTGTTTTTAGCAGCTTGAAAGTCAGCGCTCTTAAAGTTTCACGCTGCATGCAAATCACGGAGCCGGGTGTCTGGGTGCTCCTGAGCTCTTGGGTGTCTGGGTGCTCCTGAGCCCTGAAGAGCGAGTCCGAGCTCTGCACTTAACCTGTCTGGCCTTTCCCTGAAAAATCAATTGCTGGCCCAGGTTGAGGAAATCACTTTGGCTCCTCGACCTTCTGAATTCCCAAAATCCATGTATAGATTCAAAAAGTATTTATAAAAACGTCATCATGTCAGGCACTTAGCTTGGTACTCAGCCCACAGAATGGAATTAGTCACAGTTTCAGACTTTAAACAGAAACCAGAAGAAGGTACTTCCACTTAAGTGGGGGTAGGTGGTTCTGGAGAGGGAGTACTAGATAGCCAAGCACAGGCAGGCCACACACCAACATCCGAGGGTCAGGAGGCCTGCTGGGCAGTGGCAGTGCCATCAGAGGAAGTGTGTTTGGAATGCCCGCTTCTTCCCGGGCACTGCTGGGTTCTCCCCAGAGGAAGCCAGCAGCCCCACTCGACAGTTACAGGACTTTTGTTCCCACCTGATGCAGAAGCAATCGGAGCCACACAGAGGTTGAGTGACTGTCCCAGGGTCCCACACTATTAAGTGGCAGAGTCTGGATTCAAATCCAGGCACAGACTCAACAGCAAATTCAGCTGAGGGAAGAGCAGGGTTGTAAAGTGTTGGAAAAGTGTTTGCAAGCTGCATGTAGCAAGGAATGAGGTGGGCAGAAGGGCGCGTGGCACAGCCAGGAAGGGGATCAGAACTGCCAGGGCAACGGGCAGAGGGTGTTGGGCCAGTGGCACAGGGGAAGCCAGTGGGGCAGAATGTAAGGGTTTTTCGTGTGACCTTAAGAATCTGCACAAGCTGAATTCAATCATCGCACCATGGTTATACTAACAGAGTCCTTTCTCTTACGAGATACTGAAATATTTTAGGGAAAGGCCCTCATATCTGCAGCTTGCTTTGAAACATTTGGAAAATATCTAACAACAGCATTACACAGGATGATAAATTACTTATGCACACACGTGCATGCATACAGAGAGTGGGCAAATCTCACAAAATTGGTAGCAAGTTGTCTGCGGTAAAGGACAATTCCCTGTACTATTTTTGTAACTTTTCCTATAAGTCTGCAACTTTTCCCAAATAAAAATAAGAGAAAGAAGATTGCACTGTATTCAGAGTGTGATAGAGATTCGCCCAAGGAAGGGTTATAAGCTACAAGGTTATAATTTGTGGACTTTGCCTGTGTAGAGGTTGTGGAAGGCTGGTAAGGTCAGGACCGGGCAGGCCGGTGGGGAGGAGGCTCAGTGGTTCAGGCTGGTTGCCCACCAGACTGGCAGGGTTTTTGACTGCCCAGGGGAAGACAGTGGGAGATGAGGGTGGATGTCCATTGATGGTCGCAGTAGGAAGCAAGGCTGTGCGAGCTGAGGACCCCTGGCAGTGGCAGCTGCAGTTGGGAAATGTAATCTTATTAGATCACATTTTTGTTATAGGCAAGTCAATCAAGATTGCCATAAAATCCAAGATGTGTGAAAATTAAAAACACAACTCCAACCTCCAAACCTCCTCTTTATTTTTCAGTCTTATGCTGGCCTCTTTATTCTTACCTCCTTGGTAGTTGGTGCCCATGTCTCCAGACTACGTTTCCAGAATTAATATGTCATTATAGTTTATACTGTGCATAATCATGTATTCTTCAGAACTTCTTCTTGTCAACTTACAATGCTGCACGGTATTGCTTTTGACGTTGTGATTACTTCACGTACCTTTGCCACATCTCCAAAAAGAGTTTATGAAATTTTGGTTCAGGACTAGGAAAACAGGCACATTTACATGTTTGTGGGTACGTGTGCACACATGCACATATGTATGCACATATGTATGTATGTATGGCCTCAATTTGCAGCATGCTGATAAACCCTTGCCAAGTTGACGTGCATGGTGGTAGTCCCCCAGGCTGCAGCGTATCCTAGCAACTCAGTCCACCCTAGAGTATTGCTTGTCTACCTCACGACTGGGCCTGGGCTTCGTGCTGCCAGCCAGCATCATGGGAGTGGGCGTATCATGCCACGCATTGCTAGTTCAAGAAAGACCAAAATTCGAAGTTTAGTGTCTACTGAAGGCAAATAGGTTTTGCAACACTGTGAAGTTAAAAAATGAGAAATCAAACCCCCAGTAAGTCAGGAACTGTGTAGATGCGTGCAGGCAGAGTTCTCTCATCCCTTAACAAGGTGCAGTCTAATATGAGAGGAAGAGATGGAGTCCAGGGTTGTTTGCAAGCCCTGTGAGACATGATAGACATCTGCTCTGCATGCTGGGCAAAGCAATAGCTAAATCAGAATACAAATAAGGTAGCTGAGGAGGGGCACATGGAGGGGGGCAGAAAAATCTTTTGCAAAGCCATAGACTTAATGTGAATTTTTAAAGGCAAGCAGGAAATAGCTAGAAAAGAGACAGGAAGTAAAGCCTCCTGTAGAGGTTGATGTTCTGCCAAATTCTCCTGCTTTGGCAGCGGAGGGTTTATTAGAGTCTCTTTTGATGGAATCCTGAGTGGCAACAACATGTTAATAATGCATCACTTGCCTTATTGTACGTAACTGATAATTATCTGGGCTTTTTAAACAAGATTCAGAATTAGAGGAGGAATTCCCTATTGTTGATGAGAAACTCCGTCATCCTTTCTCAGATTTAAGCAATCGAGGCTGACGTCTGCCTTGTGGCATCTGAGAGATTGCACTTTCTACTGGTAATTGCAATGCTGTTCGACAAGAGAGGCTGAAAAGTTCCTTACATCTGCTTTCATTTCAGTTGTCATCTTGTCTTGTGCTACTTGTGTTCCTACTAAGAATTAGGACTGAGTTGGGATGAGGTTTCACAAAGTTTCAATAGGCGACAGAGTGGTACGGGGCCACCACCCTGGAGCATCATGCATGAAAGAGAAGGTTGTGTCAGTCATTAAAACCCACCCCAGCCACCCTTCCTGAGGAGCACGAGAGTCTACTTTCTCAGTCTTTCCCTGAACAGCAACACTATCTCACACGGCTCTTCAGTCCACGCTGTCCAGCCTGTAACATCTCCCCTGTGATCATCACCCAGCATTTGCTCTGTGGAATGGTTTCCTGCGTGGTGCTCACTGCTGACCACGGGTCTGGCCTTCACTTTAAGTTGTAGACCTCCACCTGGAGCACTTGATGGGATTTCTCAGTGGCTTGGGGACATGACAAAGCTTACTGTTCTGATCACATAACAGGAACACCTGAGACCTCTGCCATCTGGAGCAAGCTGTGCGGAGTTTCCCAAAAGGAACTCTCCGGATGCCCTCCCAGGCTTCTAGGAGAGACGCTGCCATTCTGCAATAATTAAGGCATGCTGATTTATTTATTTTTAAAGTAAAACCATTACAATTTGTGAACATATACGAGAGCTCACAAATCATAAGTTTATAGCTTAATGAATCCTGATAGCTTTACTGGGGTGTAATTTACTCATCATGCAAATCGCCCAGAGTGAGCGTACAGTTGATCATTTCTAATATAGATGTGCGGTTGTGCACCATCCTCACAACCCAGCTCTATTTTTTTCCTTCCACATTTATTCTTGATGCCTTATAGCTGTACACCGTGGTAGGACTGGTCATCACATATTCGTACATGCACACAGTATAACAACATGATTTGGCCACCGTCACTCCCCAGCACCTCCCCCTCCTGCCTCTCCTCCCACCTGTGGGTCCCTTTCCTCTCTTGACCTCCCTTGGATTTTCTGCTCCCCACAGACACCCACCTTTCTTTTCCTTCCTCTGCTCCAGTACATTTATGAAGAGAAGAATTATGACCATTGACCTTCTGAGTCTGACTTATTTCGCTTAACATAACAGTTCAATCCTACTGTCGCTCGTTCCATCCGTTTTCCTGTAAATGACAATTTCTTTTTTCTCTATGGCTGAATAAAACTCCATTGTGTATATATTCCACATTTTTCTTTATCCACTCATCCACTGATGGACACCTGGGCTGCTTCCATAGTTTGTGAATTGTGCTGCTGTAGACATGGGTGTGCACGGATCACCTTAGGAAGACTTTCTTTAGGATAAATACCGAGGAGTGATATAGCAGGGTCCTGCGGTGGTTCCATGCTTAGTGTTTTGAGGAACTTTCACGCCGATTTTCATAGTGGTTTTGCTAATTTGCAACCCCACCAACGGTGTGAAAGTGTTCCTTTTTCATTCTCTCCAGAATCTATTGTTTTTATTCTGATGACTGCCATTCTGATTGGTGTGAGATGAAATCTCAATGTAGTTTGGGTTTTCATTTTCCTAATCGTTAATGATGTTAACATTTTTTCATATATTTGTATTTTTTCATATGTTTGTATTTCTTTTCAGAAGTGTCTGTTTAATTCATTTACCCATTCATTAATTGGGATATTGGATTCTTTTGGTGTTAAGTTTTTTTAGTTCTTCATACATACATTCTAGATATCAATCCTTTTTCAGAGAAGTAGCTGGCCCAGGTTTTCTGCCACTCTCTAAGCTCTGTCTCACAGTCTCAGTTCTTTCCTTTTCCTTGCAGAAACTTTTCCATTTGATGCCACCCCATTCATTAACTCTTCCATTATTTCCTGAACTTTAGGAGCCCTGTTGAGAAAGTCATTGCCTGTGTTGTGCTGGAGTGTTGACCCTATGTTTTCTTCCAGGAGTTCCATGATTTCTGGGGTAATACCTAGGTCTTGGATCCATTGTGAGTTGACTTTTGTGCAGGGTAGAGGTAAGGGTCTCGTTCCGTTCTCCTGCATAGGCCATTGTGGTTTTGATTTGCAGCGTCCTCAGAAAAGCCCATGTGTGAGACAACGCAGGAAACCTCAGAGGTGAAATGGTTGGGCTATAAGACCTGAAGCTAACAAGTGCATTAATCCACTGAGCCATAGGCAGGAAGCCTGTGGCTGGAGGAAGCGAGTCCCTGGGGGTGTGCCTTTGGGGCTGTGTTTTGTCCACAGAAAGTGGAACTCTCTTTCTGTGCTTCCTGGTGCCTTGTTCCCAGTCTTGCTTTGCTCCATCATGCTCTTCTGCCATGATGCTCTGTCTTCCTCCCACCCCAAGGAATGGAGCTGATTGTATATGGGCTGAGACCTCTGAAACCATGAGCCCCCAAGTTAACTTTTCCTCCTTAGAATTGTTCCTGTCAGCTCTTCTGGTTATATCAGTGGGAAAAAAACAAAGCAAAGCAAACAAACAAAACTAAAAAAAAAGAGAAAAAATGGGATAACCGATTTTCTCAGCACCATTTGTTAAAGAGCCTGTCTTTTCTCCAATGTGTGTTTTTGGCACCTTTGTCAAGGATCAGATGCCTGTATCTGTGGGGGTTTGTCTCTGTCTTCCATCCTGTTCCGTTGGTTTATGCATCTGTGTTTATGCCCGTACCATGCAGTTCTTATTGCCATGGCTCTGAGCATAACTCGAGGTCAGGTGCTATGATGCCTCCAGCATTGCTTTTTTTGGCTGTCCTGGGTCTTTTATTCTTCCAAATAAATTTTAGGACCTTTTTTCTAATTTTGTGCAGAATGTCATTGGTGTTATGATGGCGATTGCATTGAATCTGTATCTTTCTTTTGGTAGTATGGTCATTTTAACAATATTAATTTTGTCTGTCCATGAACATGGGAAGTCTTTCCATCTTCTGAGGAATTTACTTTCTTCAGTGTTCTAAGGTTTTCATTGTAGAGATCTTTTCTTCCTTGGTTAAATGTATTCCTAGGTATTTTTGGTTTTGAAGCTTCTGTGAATGGAATTGTTCTCCTGAATTTTTTCTTATCAGATTCACTGTTGGTATATAGGAAAGCTATTGATTTTTGTATGTTGATTTTGTAACCTGCTACTTTGCCACATTTGTTTATTAGCTCTAGCAGTCTTTTGGTGGAATTTTGGGGTCTTCTGAATATAGGATCATATCATCTTCAAACACTGACTGCTTCCTTTCCTACTTTTATCTCTTTAATTTCCTTCTGCAGCCTAACTGTTCTGGTTGGAATTTCTATAGCAATATATTAAATGGGAGTTGTAAGAGTGGAATGCTTCTTTTGCTCCAGATTTTAAAGAAAATGCTTTAAATTTTTTCCCTTTACTGTGATGTTGGCTTTGGGTTTTTCATATGTAACCTTTATGATGTTGAGGTAGGTTCCTTTTTATCCCTAGTTTCTTCTTTTTTTTAATGAATGGGTGTTGAATTTAGTTGAAGACCTTCTCTGCATCTACTGAGATTAGTAAGTGATTTTTGTCCTTAATTTCATTAATGTGATGAATTACATTTATTGATTTGCATATTTTAACCATCCTTGCATCTCTGGGATAAACACAACCTGGTGTTGATGTATGAACTTCTTAATATGTTGTCAAATACAATTTGCTAATATTTTATTAAGAATTTTTGCATCTAAGTTCATCAGAGATAATGGTCTGTAGTTTTCTTTCCTTGACGTGTCCTTATCTGGTTTTGGTATGAACAATCCAGCTTTATAATACTTCTGTCACCCTAAGTATCCCCTCCTGCATATTTAAGATACCCTCCCTCCCACCTTCAGCAGAGGCAACTGCTGATCTCCTCTATGATTAAAGAGTGTAGCCTTTTTTCTATACCTATCATATAAGTGGAGCCATATGATACAGTCTTCTGTCTCGCTTAGTTCCCTCGGTGTAATCTTAAGATATTTTTAAGAAAATTGCATGTAAAAGTCTTGTTGATCAAAATCCCCTATCACTGGTAAGATGCATTTTGTATCCTTCACCAGTTGATAGGCATTTGTGCATTGCTGTGGGTTCTGCTTTGAGCTCTGCAGACAGTCTTTGTGTGCCTATGCATTCCTTCCTCTCAGCAGGACACGTAAGAGAGGAATTACAGGGTCAGATGGTAGGATCCTGTGGTTCTGTGTTTCACATTTTAAGAAATGTTGGGATGTTTTCTGTGGCTGCAACATTTTAGGTGGGGAAGTGGGTTTTTCCTTCTCCACATCCTTGCCAACACTTGATATTGTCAACTTCTTCATTACAGCCACTCTGTACTATGTACATGATGCCCGGTGGTAGCTTACTGTGGTTCTAACTTGCATCTCTGTAGTCACATCAAGCCTCTTTCCCACATGCATAGTAGCCAGCTGCATATATCTTGTTTAGTGAAAAGTCGATGCCAGTCCTTTGCCTACCTGTGGCATTTTGTTAGTCATGCCATGCTCTGGAATTTTTGCAGTGCACATAGCATTTTGGTTGTCATTCCTTAGAAGTAAAAGAATTCACTCCACTGAGTTCTGAGCACATTGCACTTTGTGGGTTAGGGAGAGAATACATCATGATCATGTAACCTGAGAGAGATTCATATAAAATGCAATGTTTGGCATAGCAAATAAAATTCTAAATGCAACTTCTGAAATCAAAACTATCATTGTTCTCCCATCTGACTCTCTGTTTTATTGTGTGTGTTCATTGACGATTCATGGTTTAAAAAGCATAAAAACCATGGGTCTCATAAGAGATTGGGCTGGATCTCCCCTGCAACTTTTCCATGAGTGAGTACTTAGTGTTAATTACGATTAAAACAATAACTCTTTTACAAAGCATCGGTAACTCAGAGTAATCAGCTGCTTTCCAGGCCGGCTCTTCCTGGTCTCCCAAGGGCTTTCATCAGCAAATTGCAGTAATGATGCTGTTTTGCACAGTGCCATTGTTTCCGCAGTAAATATGTGAATTGATTACCCAGGAGCCCGGGTCTCGGGATGTACGTTGTTTTGCTTTATTCTTTATTATGTTAGGAATCCTACACAGCAGGGGGCTGGTATCCACTGCAGAGTCACCTTGGGACTTCTAATATGGAAATCTAAATGAATTCTTTGTTGCTGTAAATTACAAACAGAAAACAGCAGCGGCTTCTACACTTATAAATATGTATGTCTCCCCACCAATGAAATTACGGTGAAGGATAGATCAAAGTGAATTAGCACCTGTCAAGGAAATTTGATAGGTCATTCTGCACTGTAATTTTATTCCCCTCTATTCCAAGTGTGACATAATAGCCAAAGCCTGCTTCTCGCTCTCCTTCACCCACCGTGGTTCACAACAGACCGAATGTGGAAATGCGTCACCTGGTACGTTACTCCCGTGCAGCAGGAGGCAAATTGAAAAATAAATTTTACAATCAAATCAGCTTTGACTGTGTTTGGACTCTGAATATTGCTTAGTATTTGTGGCTACTTTAATATAAGGCTGCTGTGTGCCTAAATGTTGCAAGAATTCGTTGTCTGTAAATCTCTCGGGCTTTCATAAGAAGCTTCGGAAGCCGGAAGTCCTAATAATCTATTCACTTGACCACATGCTTTCCTGGCCTTGATAGCTGTGAGAACTACCACCGTCACCCCTACTGTCCCCAT
>JAJEJO010000852.1:79842-99610 GCA_020662805.1 Glaucomys volans | reverse complement strand
TAAAAAAGGGAGAATCCAAAATAAATGGCAGTTTGGAGTGAAAATGAAAAAAGCTAAAAGTAAAGACTAATAGTGTAAAAGATTGGTGTAATTCAACAATGAAGGGGGAGGAAAGGAACCACGCCAAAGAAAAGGAACATTATAAACCTTGCAAATTAAAGTGAAGAAAGTAAAAAGAAAGAGAAGAGACATAGTAGGTGAGAACTAAAGGGCCCATTTTAGACTAAGGTGTCTGGAGGTCTGGACCCTTGCAGTAGCCCCAGACGACCTTTCTTCAACTCATCCACCCACATCTCCATCAGTGAGTGACATCTGAAATTCAGATGCAGTCCTGCTGGTCACTTGGAAGATAGCTTTCTACTTAATGTCTTAAATTTTACTTATTTTTGCCTTTAATTTGGCTCTGATATTACAATTCAAAATATTTTGTTATCTTGGTTTAATTATATGTGAGATTAACTGTCTCCTACATGGTCCCATGATCTTCATCCTCTCAGGAGATGTTGCTCAATCGCTTTTTGTCCCTGTGATCGTTCGAGGGCACTTTTGGCTCCTTGAGGCCTGAAACGCCAACGTTGACTTAATTTCATATTAAAAGTTCCCCAGCCTTTCCAATGTCAGTGTTAGCATCCTTTGCACGTTTGGTATTCAGGGCTCCATTTAGGGGTCCCTTTTCTTTCCTTTCCTTTTTTTCTTTCTCTAACCAATTATAGGTAATGCTATTTTTAAAGTAAATGATGGATATTTTCTTTGCCAGTTGAGATGGATGGAAATAAATCTGTAGGTGGGTTGTAACTTCCACTACGACTCACAGTCACCACCACACTTCCCGTTTGCATTGAGGATTTGTGCTCCTGCGCTGCTTGGTTGGACGGGGACCCCTCTGGCCTGCACTCTCTCTGCCCTTCTCTCTCAGTGTGAGTATTCATGTATTTGAACTACAAGGCAATGTGTATTTGGATATTTTCTAGTTATTTATTCACATATTCCAGAGCGTTTTCCAGATTTAAATGCTAAATGAGCCTGTCATCAGTTGCATTGGTGTGTGTGCGGGGGCCTGCAGGGATCCGCCAACTGATTGGCATGCCCGCTTGGTACACGGCGAGGAGTGGGTAATGAAAATGTTCCAGTTCCATAAGATTTTCAAGGTCTGCTTGCCTCAGACCATGTTTTGGATTTGGTCTGTCACACATGCGTAACAGAGATCAATCACAGTTCTCACATTTACAAAGGATGACACAAAAGATATTAAGAAATCTAACACTTTGATATAAAGGCTTGCAAAAATTTTCATAAGAAAATTAAAAATCTATTTTGGTTTTCAAGTCCTTAAAAACATAACAGAATAAGTGTATTGAAGTGAAGCTTGAGAGTGAGTGTGCTTCTGCTAGAACATCAAATAGTAAGAACAAAGTGTTCTTTCATGAAACACCTTTCAGGTTCAGGAAAATTAATCTACAAAGGTCAAAAGAACATTTTAAAGCAAGATGATTGTCAGTGATGTCTCTCCGTTTTTTCCCACCTGGATTCAGAGCCTGGCTGTCTACAAATGCCCAGGTTCCTTAAGCAATTCTCAGAGACCACACTGCCCCACTGACGGGCTTATTGCAGGGGAGGCCAGAGTGGGAGGAGGGCAACACACTCCTCCTGCCTGTGAGCCTGTGTCTGGCTATGGGCATAAGTAGCAGGATCAGGCCCGGCTTGGGCTCCGTGCTGTTCATTTTCTTCTAGAAAACCTTGGGCTTCTTTCGAGTCCTCCAGATGTCTCTGTAACCCAGGAGCTCAGGTGCACGTGTACACAGCTTCCCTGACACAAGGCATATAAGTACCTGAGGCCAAAGCGCAGGCCAAGATGGACGGTGGCCCTGTGTTCTGTGCCCCAGAGAACGGCAGAGCTCTTGACACAAATGACTCTGAAGCATTTCACTACTTTTCTTAATAAAAGCTATACATTTCACATTCAGAAAAGCCCCAGCAGGACAGATAGGTGTAGAGGGAAAGGCCCATCTCTCTCCTTCCCACTGCATGCATGTGGCCCAGAACTCCCAACCCTCAGAGGCAATCACCATTAATATCTCCTGGTGAGCTTAGAAGTACGTCATAGAAGCATGCCGACCAGCAAACGTGCAACATAGGGTGTTATATTTTTTTCATAAAAGGTCACAAATAGACTCCTAGAGTACCTTCTGCAGCTGGGTTGGTTTGTCTGTCTGTTCACGTTGCCAACATCAGGCGTCCTTTTAGCTCGGTTTATATAGTTCTGTTTTATTCATGTCAACAGCTGCACTGTATTACTTTGTGTTAAGATTCTCAGGGTGGATACATTAGTATTTCCCAGTATTTAAGAAATCCACAAATAATGCTTAATGAACATCATTGTCTGTGTCTTAGTCTACTGTGCCTGACATAACAAAATACTATAGACTGAGTGATTTGAATAATAAAACTTTTTTTTTTTGCAATTCCAGAGACTGGAAAGTCTGAGATCAAGGTGCAGCAGGTTGGAAGATTAGGGAGGCCCTTTTACCAGACAGCTGCCTCCCTACTGTGTCCCCAGTGATAGTGGGGGACAAGGACACTAATCCCATCCAGGAATCCCTGCCCCCAAGACCTCATATGAATCTACTGCCCCCAGGACCCCACGTCCAGCCACTATCACATTGCAGGTTAGAGTAACAACACTGAGTTTTGGGTGATACAAGGGTTCAGTCCTTAACAGTTCAGGTATCTTTTCATTCTTCGGTAAATCTTATTAGACATTGTTAGACGTGACATTGCTGAGTCAAATAATAAGCACACTCACTTTTAATAAACACCAATAAACAGGTTTCAACAAGTAGTTCACGAGAGTTCAGTGGTAGCCCTTCATCATCTATACTCTGCTTATTGCTAAGCTTTTTATTTTATTTATTGCTAAGCTTTTATAAATGCTTTCTAATCCGATAGGCAAGTAATGGGATCTCATGTAGCAAATGATTATTGACCACTTGTTTTTTGTGTCTTTGAATTACTTTGTGAAATCCTTTTATTTTTGTATCAAGCTATCTTTTACTTATTGATTGATGAGATCTTTTGCATATTTAAAAAATTAGTCTCTTTGGGTATGTATTGCTTGTATTTTTACCAGTTTTTCTTTTGAGTTTGACTGTTGGGCATTCTGTTTATCAATTGGGATGTAACAAATTAGTCCATGTCTTTAATTCTGAGGGCTGTGAATTTGGACAGAGCACAGTGGTGTCCGGCCAGTGAGACCCTGCCAGCCGAAACCACTGGGCTGAGGTATCTCCAGTGAAGCCTTTGGTCGGCTGGTGCAGACTTCAGCTGGGAAGCTGGGGTGGCTGGATGGGACACACCCTGGGCTGGGTGCCTGAACCCTCTGAGTTCTTTGGCATTTCTCCATGTGGACCCCAGGACCCTCTGCCCACATGCCTCTCATGCTGTCCTCAACAGGGCCACAGAGCTCCTTAGCTTAAGGTTCCTACCAGTGCATGGGAGACCAAGCAACTTAGGTGAGTCCACTACATAAACTCAGACCTTGTTTCAATATTTCCAATGGGGCTCAGCCATGGGACCAAGAGGCCTCGGGCTGAAGCATCTGTCACACCTCTTGGTTCAGGGAGGCCCAGGCCAGCTGGAATGGAAGAGGAGAGAGCCGAGTAGCACGTTTCGCCAGGTGTGGTTCATTGCCGACCACCTGTGTAATGGACCACCAGAAAACTATTTCTGTTTTTGTTCTGTTGGCTTGGGAAGATCTTACAATTTTTCTTAGCAGCCAGATGTCTTCATCTCCTTCACAGCTTCTGCTTTTAATGTCAGCAAAGAAAGGACCTCACTATGACAAAATTATGAAATTTTGTATCTGTTTTTCCTTGCAGTATTTTTTTGATGTATTGATTTTTCACATTTATTTTATTTGAAGTCACTTTCTTTTTAGGGATTACAATAGAAATCTAAGTTAAACTTTGATTTTTTAAATCTATTCTGACACTCATGTGGAATAATCCATCACTCTCCACTTATTTGAAGTACTTCCATTAGGATGCACTGAAGTTCGAATTTCTATGTATTTATTTCCATAGTCGCTATTTGCTATTCTTCTTCAATTTCCCTGCAACAACAATAACATCTAGTCTAGTCATCTAGCTCCTGTGAATAGCTGCTGTGAATAGCAGCTGTGTGTGTGTGTGTGTGTGTGTGTGTGTGTTAAGGTACACAGAAAGCGGAGGATGCTATGCAATGTTGTGTGGCCTGAGATGGGCAAAAGGTGGCTCTGAAAAGAGGTGGGATGTCTAGGTGGGCACAGGATTTCAGAAAGGAAATGTCCAAGGCAGCTCACTGCTGGGCTTGCCATGTCCTTCCCCACAGGAGGTGGGAAGAGGGTCTAGCCCCATGGGAAATACTGAAACAAGGTCTGAGTTTATGTAGTGGGCTCACCTGAGTCACTTGGTCTCCCGTGCAGGTGGTTCTCCATCCACCCACAGAATGCAGGAGACACCAGAACAGGAGGCCGCTCACCCCTTGGTAGTCAGTGAGCTGAGACCCACCCCCAGCCCCACGCCCTGCCCTCCTGTGGCTTTGTGCTGCTTCTCTCCATGCAGCCTGTAGTGGCGGGAACGCAAGTTCCATTCCAAAGACAAATGCGCTCTCCTGGTATAACTGGGAGAGTTTCAGTTTATGTTTTTCTCTTTCCAAATTCTTGTCATAAGAAAAGAAGTGGTTCTATAGATTTATTTTAAATAATTAATAGATTAAGAGATGTGCCCTGAACTTCATTTTTTGCAGAATTTTTGTGTGTCCCAATTATAGAACTAATGTTTTTTTCTTTGAAAAGAACTTCACTGACTTTTGTGATGATTATAAGAAAATATGGATTTTTAATTAAATGTGGAATAAACTGTCTTTTACCTCTGTTCAAATAATTTCAGACATTTTCCTGGACTTTTGTCAAGTTAGAATCCATGGAATCTGCAGAATACAGTGTGATTTGTCAATGCCAGGAGGTGCTTCAGGGCACCTGGATGTTCCTGCCCTCCAGGGAACTGACATCTGGGAGGGTGAGAGGAAAAACAGAGGTAGGAACTTACAGGGGACAGCTTGGCTTCTGTAAACACCGTCCCAGTTGTTAATCTGGAAGATTCTCTTGGACCAGGGCTTCTCTAACTGTGGCCTGTGGGCCGTTTATCAGCCCCATGACTCTCATGCTCCTCAGGCACTCGATCATTCAAAGGTGAATTGATTAATGCAGACACTCACGTTTTAAATACAGTTGTTCACCCATTTCTCAAATGACAAGTCTCAACCTTCGCTTTTGCAGGAAGCCCTTCACATCCTAATGGTCACAGTGCTCTTCAAGTTGTGCCTGTGCTGAAAGGTCCTGTGGTCTTTTCAGTCTCAGCAAACACAGTCGGAGCTGTGGAGACCAAGCAGGTTCATGTCCTGTGGCCCTGGCCTGTTATTACCGGGGTCTGTCCTGCTGTCTTACAACCCCAGGGCACATTCGCAAAAATAAATCAGTGGCAGTGAGTTCTGTTTAAGCACCAAAGCAGAGAATATGAACATACATACTACAATTTAGAATAACTTGGCAAAAGTAAATTGTGAGCAAAATTCCAACACGAATATAGAATATCTGTGTAATATGCATAAAGATAAGAGATTTGCAAGTGTGGTTGTTTAACAGAAATAATTCATTAAAATCCATACAGTCATTAGGGTGTCGATCGTGTCCATAATGAATAATCCATGCATCTAGTCCTCTGCTACTATCAGGCTTTTCACACGGTGGCAGAGTCCTTAGAGCTTTGCCTCATTTTTAGTCAAAGCGCCATTAGGTCCTGTTCAGCCGCTGGAGTTCTTCCAGAATGAGCGAAAATAATCCCCTCAAAAATGACACAGAGGTGTTTAGTCCATAAAGGCCGAGAAAGAACAAAACCACAGCAACAGCACTCAAAATTATGCACCTCAGAGAAAAATTGGGAACAATGTATGTTGTTCCCTAAGAAGTTGAAAAGTCAAACACAAAATTAATAGCAAAAGAAGCTCCTGGAAATATTCTTTATCATCCAACCAAGAGAGGTTGAGAAGGTGCCCCACAGGGGCAAGCCTTCCTCTTGGGGCTTAGGCAGGGCCCCAGCCTGTCTCCTGGAGAGGTCTCCTAACCTGCCCAAGAGCTCGTGCCCCACCCCATCCTGCCCCAAGGGTGGAACCTGCTGCTGGTGCTGATGCTGAAGCTAGAAGCCAGGCAAAGGCCAGGGGAGTCCTGAGATGTTGCTTTCCACTTAGAATCCTCTGCCTCTTCCGGTTTTTAACAAGCATGTAAACAAGCAAGGGCACGTTCAGATGCGGAGGAGCCAGAAACTTTCACCTCCCACGTGCCTTTTCTGATAACACTTTTTCAGTGATCTGGACTGCAGCCGAAGAACAGGGAAGATAGCAAAGTAGAAGAGACGGGCAATTCACAGGGAGCAAGACAGATTCCCAGAGGGGAGAAGAGGACCCCAAAACATGCTCTGTCGTAAAGAATAACACTGACCCAAGACAGAGGAAGCCAGAGGCTTCAGTGAGAAAGTTCCAGAAAGACAGCGTGGTTGCAGACCTGAGAAACAAGGGGGCATGCCAAAACCATCGATCAGTGAGACCTGAGGGATCAGGAAGGACGCAGTGTCCGGGTGAGGAGGCATGTGCTTCTCCTGTCAACAGGAGGAGGGCAGTCTGACGCAGGAGAAGCCACGTGGCTGCTGGACGCCTATCCGTCTGCATGCCAGAAAGACCAAGACACTGAGAATAGGGAGCAATGATCTCTTGATGTGAGCTTGGGGGAATTCCCCTTGAGTGACCCAGGTTTAGTGACACAGGGTAGGACCCTGGCTTAAGGTTCTAACCAGTGGTACAACTCACTGGCACCAGCAATACCTTTGCTCTTGTGAACGTTGGTAACGGCACCCAGAGTCCACCAAAAGGCCAAGCATGCAGTCTTGGTAGGTACAGCCTAAAACGTCCACGTTGCAGATATGAAGTTGTAAAAATCGTGGAAAGGCTGAGAAAGTGGGAAGTGGAGGGAGGAGAGGTGAGAAGACCACGCAGGCTCTCGGTTCTCCACCTTACACCGTGGGGATTTGAGACAGCCTGTTCCCTGTCCCCTCTCCACATGGGGCCTGTTCCCCTGCCTGGTGCTCTGTACCTCAGACTCTGTCATCAGGAAGGCCCTCTGTGCCATCTCCTCTGGGCGCACTCTTTCACCTGCCTATTCTGGGGCACGTTACCCGTCAGTTCTTTTGACGACAAATCCAAAGCTGTTGATTTCAATAGGCTTTATCAGGGACAAAATAGAAGAGGCTATCCCTTCACAGCCTTCACTTCTTTCTCTAAACTGACTTGTCACCCCGCAAATGACATTTAGTGTTCATTCACCTCCAAACCAAGCTTCCCTCCCATCAGAGGGTGCAGGGAGGTGGCCGGCTGATCTGACGTCTGCCTCCTCCTAGGGACACTTCTATCTTCTTGACTCGGAACTAGTTTTCAGCCAATTGCTGAGGCCCGTTTAACAACCAGACCTCTGAGGAAAACAAAAGGCTCTGCTCTGTGGTTGTGGCCACTTCCTGTGCCGTGAATGAAACCACAAGTGTGTCCTCACCCAGTGCAGCCTGGGAGGAGGGGCGCTGTTGGCTGGAGCCAGGGCAGCCAGCTCCCACCTCCAGCTTCCTGAGCCAGGAGCCAGGGGCTGGGCTCGGGCAACTCCTGACATCTGCCTTTACGTTTGCACCATTATTTAACAGTTCCCTGATGGTGAGAAGCCAGAACGGAGGGTACAAAAGATGCACATCCTCCCTGTCAAATAGGAGAACAGGCCAGAACCCAGATTTTCAATATTCCTTCCTGCTGGGCTCAGGTTTCAGAGAGTAGGTACTTTCATTCCACGTTTTTGTTGGTGCAATATGGTGGACAAAATGATGGCATTTTTTGTTACGTAGTCACACGTGCACAATATATCAGAGTAATTGGCCAATGTCTCTCCCCCATCACTCCCCCTCCCTCCCTCTCTCCCTCCACCCGCTGGTCTCTTTCCCCTGCTGATCTCCCTTTGATTTTCATAAGATCCACCCCCACCTTTATTTTCCTTGTTCCTCTCTAGCTTCTGCATTTGAGAGAAAAATACATCCCTTGGCCTTGTAAGTTTAACTTATTTCTAAGTTAATGGATGGTCTCTAGTTCCATCCCTTTCCTGCAAATGACATAATTTCATTTTTCTTTGTGGCTGAATAAAACTCCATGGTGTCTATATACCACATTTTCTTTATCCATCCATCCATTGACAGACAGCGAGCCTGGTTCCACAGCTTGGCTGTTGTGAATTGTGCTGCTCTCAACATGGACGTGCATGTATTGCTAGAGTATGATGACTTCAGTTCTTTAGGATCAATACTGAGGAGCGGTATAGCTGGGTCACATGGAGGTTCCATGCCTAGTCCTCTGAGGGATCTCCATCCTGATTTCCATAGTGTTTGTGCTAATTTACAGTCCCACCAACAGTGTATCAGTGTTCCTTTTTCTCTATCTCCTCTCCAGAATCTATTATTGTTTGCGATGACTGCCGTTCCGACCGGTGTGATGAAATCTCAGTGTCGTTTTGATTTGTATTTCCCTAATTGCTAATGATGTTGAACAGTCTCCCTGTAGAGACAGGTGTTTACTCTGACAGCATTAGTGTGTTTCTGAGCATCCTACCTCTGTGCCATTTTTTCCTATATCAGTAGCATGTATATACACCAGTGATGGTAAACTACTCACAGCCTAAATAAATCTAATAATTTTGGATGAGTAAGGGAACAATAGGAAATATTTAGGGCATTTTAATGGACTTGGGTTAGAAATGCTACTTAATTGTGAAACAATTTAACAAGATTACGCAGGCGCCCTCTCTTGAGTTTTAATCGGAAGTCACATTTGAAGGTCGGTCTCTCCTGTCTCTATAGCCTGGTGACATTCTGACATCTGGAGAGTGGGTCACACCAGACTGTGGTGGGCACAGAGGGTGCTGGGGTGGGGCTGGCAAGGGAGCAGCTCAGAACACCACTGGAGAGCCATGGCTTACATACAGGCCACCGTGTTTGGGGAAATCCTCAGAAACTCCTTTTGCTCTGGTTTTTGGAGTCAAAGTAGAAGTCTGCTATGGATGTTCTGTGGGGAAGTGGAGATAGAGGAATTTGTCTCTGTGACTGAGAAGACAGCTGGCACTCCCCAGTTCCCCCCTCAATGTGCTGACCAGGTTTGACTGCAAGTCGGTCCCTCTACTGGTCCAGCTCCTTCCAGTCCAGCCTGCTCCCACAGCCACTGAGGTCCTTCCTGAGCACCACCTTAGCTACTTCCTAGAAGGAAATTATCCTCTTTTCCATCGTACTTGTCTATGTTAAGAAGCATAGAAGTGTTCGGTTGTGGCTCAGTAGTGGAGGGCTTGCCTGCGTTCCACCCCAGCACCTCAAAAATAATAAATAGCGTGAAAGTATCGAATATTTCATGGCCAAGAAGAATTTGCAAAATGTGTTAAATGAAAGTCGTTCATGTCAGTATTTGTTTACTTTATCTTTTTTTAGGAGGGGCCAGGTCTGGATAATAACCCACAGACACTTAACCACCAAGCCACATCCCCAGCCCTTTTGGTTTTTTTATTTTGAGACTAGATCTCACTAAGTTGCTTAGGGCCTCACTAAGTTGGTGAGAGTGGCTTTGAAATTGAAATCCTCCTGCCTCAGCCTCCAGAGCTGCTGGGATAACAGGTGTTCACCATCATCTTGGGCAGTATTTGTTTAAACAACTTTCTTTCCATATCCTCCTCTCTGTTTAAACCAGGCCCTCACTGTTTGGTAAGCATTCACCTGAATGCTATTGTTTCTGTGCATCAAAAATTAGCAGCAGATTACTTATGGGAAGAATGGAATGCAGTATTTGAGAACTGGTTGATCTCAGGTTGTTGTCTCAGAAGCTTTGTGAGTGTTGGACAGCAGGGGATCATGGCCCTGTGGTCAAGCAGATGACCTGCTCACTTCACTTCCCGGAGATGGACACTCCTCGTTTTGGTTGGATTTCCTTCATCGGAAGGTCCAAGGGTTTTGTAAGGAATTTTTTTAAAGAACAAAACTGCATATTATTTTTGGCTTATCCCAAGACTTCCCTCAGAGTAACCCTAGCAACAGTGTCAGGGGGAAAATCTTTGTCCTCTATTGGGATAAATCTTGTAATTACCTTTGTCAACCTGGATTTGTATAATATTTTGTAATTCTCACCATAATGCCCTAGAAGGTGTTTCTTTCTGGCTCCATTTTAAACTCATTTTCGGCCTGATCTGTGTGGTTTGTGGCTTTCACTCAGGCTTCTCCACTCCACGTCATCTTTATAGCCACTGACCCACATGCAGATTGGAGGACATCCTTGCTGGCCTGGCCTTGCAGGACCAGGACCCCTGTGAGGCCAGCTGCCTGTCTCCAGAGACTGTGACAGGGAGGCCCCAGTTGTCCTAAATCCTTGCCTGTAACTTCATCTTGAGATTTACCATCCATCTGAGGTCACCTGGTGCATATTGGGTTTGTAATCTTTTGCAGCCTGTCTCATCCTGCCCAGTTGTGCTAAGGTAGTGGGGTAGGTTGCATATAGGCAAAGAATGTGCCCAGGGACCGCAGGAGACACATGATTTAATGGGAAAAGCTTACAAGACATCAGTGACTGCCCCAGCAGAGATCAGTGGTGATGGGTACCCCTCCCTTGTGGTGCTTTGTGAAGCAGCTCATCTTCTCCCTCACAGTGTTTCGTCCAGTGGTGGCTGGCTGGCTGGTGAGTGACATTTAAGCTTTGCACGGTGCCCTTAGCTCTGCCCATCCCACTCAGACATGGGTTTTATATGTCAGGCTGCAGAAGCAGTGAGGTCACCAGCATTGGCTTATTTATCTTGCTTATATGACCAAGAAGTAACTGCCCAGGCATGCAGGCAAGAAAGTTGCTTTTTATAGGTAACACTAACTTTCCTTGTTCCCAGCGGGCATAACAGCAAGTCAGTGTTCTTCAAGATAATATTCTATTTGGACTTTTTGTCCAGGTCTTACTCTCTTTGTTCCCTTAAATTGACATGTTTTCCAGAAACAGGAACAGTCAAGGACATGGTGGCTTAATGTCCCCCTTTACTTCAGGGATGAGATAGGGTCTTTAAGACACTTTCCCCAGCCACTTTGCTAGACTCTCCATCAGTGCAAATTACAAAGGAGCCCCAAGCATATGTCTGCAGTAGGAATTGGGCCAGTGCCTTAACTCTTTCGAAATTAAAGGTATTGCAGCTTGGGGGAGAGGATTTCTCAACTAATTGACTATTTGAATGGTTACTCCAGAAACATGGAAAATTGACAAAACCCAACTTGTCACTTTATAAGTTTTATCTTTCCAGATAGATTTGGCCAGCACCAGAATGACATCCTACTCTCAGCAACTTTGACCTTGAAAACACCCGTTCAGTAATCATGGGCATGACCAAAGTCAGTCACAACCTTCTTAGGTAAATGACAGCTGTGATGGGCACAAGCTGTTTGCATTGCCACCTTGTCGCCTGTGAGAGGAAGGTAATTGTATGATCCTCTCCATTTTGGAGAATTTCCTTGAGGGATTTATATAAAATAATACAGCTGAAGGTACTGAGGAGCATAAAGCAACATCCAAGTGGAATGCGTAAATACTAATGGTAGTGGTACCTCGATGATCCCCCAGACCTGTAATCCATTTCCCCTCTACCCCATATACATGGGGAGTCTTTTCATTTCAAGGGCATAAAACTTTTTCAAGTACAATGCTTTTGTAATTCAGAGGGTTCACTATGCCAAACTAATCTGATTGCTCATTAAGATTCATTTGCAATATTTTAGGTTTACAGATTTAACTGGAAAATTGGCAAGTATAAGACAGCTTAAAGTATCAATTACAAGCATGAATTATAAGGGTTTTGCTCAACCATGCAAAATTTACTTTTCCACAAGTTGGTGTGTTATTGTCATCCTTCTCAAAAATCAATAATCAGAGATTTGTTCTTGATTTAATTGAAGATATAGCAGATGATGAAAGTTTTGTCTATAAAACTAAAAGACATTTATTTCATATGCCATGAACAACAAAAGTTATCAGGGAAAGGGAAAATGAAAACTGCTAAACCAAAATGTGGTAGGGAAGCAGAATTTCAACAACAGCCACATAGAGTATCTATATCTGTTATTTGTCACCTAAAATTGTATCCGTTTGGTAATCTAATCATTCAAACCCTTATTTTCTCTAGTATTGATAAAACACTTTTCTTCCTATAGTGGCCCTGAGATAGAGATGATGCTTTGCTAGCATGAGCTGGGGTCAGACTTGTTGGAGCCTCACAAGAAGAACCAGGGGATATCAGCTCACGTGGTAGTATGTGTGCACTTGCGTTCTTCATTTCTAAATTTAAAAAAAAAAGAGAGGCTACAGATGGGAATAAATACAGAAAGTGTGACCTTCAGCCTGAACAAAGACAGGGATGCAGTATTGACCTAGGCTGCCCCTGCAGACTGCTGCCTAGCTGCTATTTGGCTGAGGGGTAGAGGTAGTGATTGTGTCAAGATCATCCAGAGGGGAAACATAGAAAAGGTCAGGAACACTCAGAAATGATCAAGTGTCATAGATGGCATTCCCGGGATCATTTTCTTCTCCTTCAGTTCTGCCCTGCACAAGGGACTGCACCCCCATGAACTGGTCCCTGTGGTGGTGCCTGCTGAGTACCCCTTTCTGCAACCACAATGACAGAGTCATTCTCCAAACATTGTATTCTCTAGAAATAACACATGGCCAGAAAATGGATCCAGTGGAATGATTTTTTTCACGATATTTTCCAGTTTAATATTGACATCAGGAATTGAGATATGGAAAAAGGAAGTGAATCCAAAACCACAGGAAGAGTGCAATAATGAACCCCTCTCCCCAGTGCCAAACAGTGGTGATACCATCTTTTAGACACTTACAAAAGCTTGGTGCCATGAAAATAAAGCTATGTTACCATGCCCCTCCTCACCCCCAAATAGCTTTCCGTGTCCCTTACCTATTGCTAGGTGACAGACCAGCTCCGAGTGTGGCTAGTGTAGGCAGCAACGTGTTGCTGTGTCACAGCCGTAGGGTTATGAATTTGGGCAGGGCTCAGCTGGGTGGTTGATTACTTCTATGGTTTTCTGCCTGGCAAAGTGGCCACAGGCAGAGATTCCACCTCTTGTTTAAAAATTTTTTATTATTATTTTTATTTTTACAGACTTCATTTTGATTCGTTGTACACATATGGGGTACAAATTTTCATTTCTGTGGTTGTGCATGATGTCCATCCATATCATTCTTGTTAATCATACGTGTACATAGAGTAATGATGTCTGTCTCCTTCCACCATTTTTCATAGCCCCACCCCCTCCCCCTCTCATTTCCTTCTCCATAATCTAAAGTTAGTGTAGAAGATTCACGATCATTTTAATCCTTCCATGAGATTTTCTCCTGAGTAAATCCTATAGCTCTGTTTTCTCTTCTTCTCTGAGTATTCTCTCCTCCCCGCCTCCCACACCTGGTGCCATCATGCCAGCCCTGCTGCATCTCCACCTTACTCTCCTCCCAGGACCCTGAGTAGTTTTCACTTCCTGTTGGTGACATGGTGGTCTGGTCCCTGGACATGCTCACTTCCCACCATCCAGACTCACTCTAGTCCATCCACCCTCCAAGCTCCCTTCACCTGCACAACTCAATTTCTCCTTCATTGCTCATTTTCTCCAAGAAACCTTGCTTCAAACCTGACGCTTTGCCCACTGTGCCCTCAATCATTTAGTATTTGTTCAACAAGTATTTACTGAGGCCCCTGTAGGCACCCCGCTAACTAAGGGTGAAGAGGTGCAAGCTGGTAGGTCACTGGACACGCTTGCTCGTCTCAGAAGCTGCTCCAGGTAGCAGCTTCTGCTTTAGAGTCCCCACAGGCTGCAGGAAGCGAGCCCCAGCAGGTGACCGGTGCTAACAGTGCATTCATTTTCCCGTGCCAACCCTGCAGCTCTCCTCTGCAAACTGCAGTGGCAGAGGGGGAAAGAAAAAAATTGCCTGGCTCAGTGAAGTTGGAGGGAAGTTTCATCAGAGTGTTTAATAGCTGAGGCCAGAATTCAATTTTGAATTTTCCTGCTGTGACAGTTAAATGTGAGGCCTTATATTACCATTTCTCTTTCATTTTTCTCAACTATATTTTACTGGAAAGTTTTTCCACTGGTTATGAAAGTCACCAAACCAAAGAATAAGCCATAAGTTTTTTTTTTTTAATAGCACCAAATAAGTGGTCTTTAAAATATCATTGTAATGGTATAAAGAGAGGTCCTATTTTTGTAGATAACATTCATTGCCATTTCAGATTTTGGACTTGCTTCATATTCTCCATCTTAAATGTTGGTGGAAGGAGCACTGAGTTGGATTTTTGAACAGAACAAAATAACATCAGCATTGAATGAAGACAGTTATAAATAATGGGGCACATTTATCCAGTAGTCGTGCCATTCTAATGCTTATCTCTAGTAATTTAAAAGTTAGCAGAGCAATGTAGGAAGTCAACCCTTGACAATGACCTGTCCACAAGCACATTCAAGAAAGATCACTAGGAACCTTGGCCACTTGGAAGGCACTTCAGTCTGCTTTATCACTGTTGGGGACAGAAGACTTGACAAGAACAATTAGAGGAGGAAAAGTTTGTTTGGGGGCTGTCGGTTTCAGAGGTCTCAGTCCATAGATGGCCAGCTCCAGTCCTCAGGGCTGAAGGTGAGGCGGAACATGGAGTAAGTGTGGTGGAGGAAAGCAGCTGGGAGCGTACGTGGATCTAGGAAGCGCTGCTCAACCAGGACAAAATATAAACCCCAGGCTCGCCCCAGGGACCCATCTCCTCCAGCCACACCCTACCAGCAAACCCCAGGCTCACCCCAGGGACCTACCTCCTCCAGCCACACCCTACCAGCAAACCCCAGGCTCGCCCCAGGGACCCACCTCCTCCAGCTATACCCTACCAACCGTGGTCGCCACCCAGTTAATCCCTGTCAGGGGATCAGCACATTGATCAGGTTAAGGCTCTCAAAACTCAATCATTTCACCAATCTTAAACCTTCTTGCATTGTCTCACAGTGAGCTTTTGGGGGATATCTAACATTGAAACCATAACAGAAGAGTAATTTGAAAAAGCACAGAGAAAGCACAATTTCACTAAGGACACAAAAAAGAAAGAGTGTCAAGAAGAGCATTTCTAGAGACAGAGATAAATGAGAGTAAAACAAGATTCAGAAACAAAGTACTTAAGATGCTGAGGTTCAAGCAAGACACAAGAAATGAACCTTGGGAAGGTGGGCAGGTGGCATATTGAGGGGGGTTCCATCTCATCCTGATGAGTTTGGTTTTAGTTAAGATGGAACACTGCTGAGAAGTTTTGAGAACATATGGACATGTTTCATGGCTATGACTGAGGAAGATCGACCTCCCAAGTCCTAAGTCCTCTGACCTGCAGTGGAGAGAGGTGGCTAGGAGAGCACCAGAGTGTTCTAGAAAAGCAGTGCCTGGTAGGGAGGAGGGAGCACTTGGGAAAGCCATCCAGGCAGCCCCTACAGAAGGAACCCCTGTGCTTAAGGAGGGACTGCTGGGTTGAGGGGTTGACAGGGAGCAGCAGAGGTAAGGGAAGGAGGTCAGACTCAGAAGAGTCTCTAAGGTGGAGAACCTGCCAGCTGATGTCCAAACCCCCAAAATGGACTGAGAACAACATGTACAGAGAAAGTGACTCTTTAATGACACTTTCTTCTGCAAGACCGGGTGTCTGATGGGCAGGCTCGCCCAGAGCAGTTACAAGCAGCATTCAGTCCCCTAGAGCACAAGGTCCCTCCCCCAGCTCCTCATTGGCTGAGTGCTGTGGGCTGCACATCCTTCCCTAAGGTCACCTAGGCTTTACTGTCTCCTAGTGAATTATTTAGAGAAATCTACCTTCAGTCCGTCCCACCTCTTTTTGTTCTCTTGTGGCAGGAAAGTCTTCTCAGGGTGAATGCATTCTGACATGTACACTGCTCTTACTTCTTTACCTAAGTTACTGTTTTATATATATATATATATTTATATATATATATATATATATATATATATATATATATATATATATAGTTGATGGACCCTTATTTTATTGTATGTGGTGCTGAGAACTGAACCTAGTGCTTCACACATGCTAGGCGGGAGCTCTACCGCTGAGCTATAACCTGGTCTGTAAATTGCTATTTCTTAACGGAGTGCTTTCTCTCTTTTGGTCAGGGCGATCCCTCCCCACCTCCTGTGTGTCAAGGGCATGTTCAGGTACACACAGACCTTGGATTTCCCACGTCCATAGGCTGGGGTGCTATCAGGGGAGTTAACTGCTTGTAATTTTCCACTCTGCTCTATTTCTCCTACCACTGCCTTTCTTACATCCCAGTTTTACATTTAAGCCTGTGGATTGTATTCTGAAAATGGACCACCAGACTTTCTATTTCTCATAGCTGAGGATGCAGAAAAGGTCACGAGTGTAGCACAAACAAATCTCACCATTTATAGCACACGAAACCTCGCTGGAGATAGGAGTAGGGTCAATGATGAATATGGAGTTAATAAGTTCATTCAAAAGTTACTGTGTTCTCCTTTGTACAAATGATGTGCTAAAAAGTTTGGTAGTGCAGCTTGACTTACACAGTTTTTTCTAGGAGGACAGAGAAGTTTTGGGAGAAAAACATGAAATATCTTGAACAAATCTGAGAATCAGTCCAACAGAACCAGAAAGACACAGTTCCTTTTAAACTCTCCTTAATTGTCCTTTCTTGCTCACCCGTCACCAGCTCTGGACGTGATCATCAACACCATCAATCTTCACTGAGCTGTTGTTGGCCAGGCATCAGTGGTGTGTGTTGAAAGTGTCTTATTATTTAGTTATTTTTAGTTATTATTTTTGGCACAGAAACCTGTGAAGTACACTCTTCTGGCAAGTCCCCATTTCACACTTGGAAACCGAGGCTCCCATAGCTGCGGAGTCTGTCCCAGTCTCTCCTGGCGTGCACCTCTGTTCCTTCCGGCAACGGAGGCTGTGGTGGGGTAGAAAGGACGCAGATGGTGCCTGAGAATGAAACCCAGGGCCTACTGTGCGCCATGTGCTCTTCGTTCTGACCGCACACAGCTGTGGGATGTCACGCCTCTAATGAGAACAGTGCTCATGGACTGCCTGGGAATAAGCCGGCCCTAACCTCCGGAGCTTGCACGTGCTGGCTGAGCTCATGGCCACTGTGTGAATATAACGTTCTGCACCTCTACGGGTAAGGTCCTGGTAACATCCTGACGACGGGGATTGTTTGTACATAAGCGTGGAGCTAAGTGAGAACACCTTTGGATTTAACACTATTAAGTGTGGAATATAGAAATATGTCTTCATTAATCACCTTTAAGACAAAACGTCGGTTTCTGCCACCAGATACATTCCAGAGCCTTCAGCTGATGGTCAGTTTCACTAAATCACCGTTATTTTAAGAATGTTAAAAGCAAGCACTTAAGAAAGATGAGGATTTATAATGATATCATCAAGAATTGTTTTCCTGATTTCAAACTTCAAAGCATCTGCTCCATTGCAGGATTTAGTTAGAAGTCCTCCAAACGGTCTGTCTGGACACCCAGAGCGTAGTGGGAACCTGCACCCATCTATTGGCGAGGAGATTCTACAAGACTGTGAGAAGTCTAGAGGAGGACTGACCAAGGGCATCTCTCTAAGGGCATGCAGTGGCTGGCGTGAATCCCCAGCTATGTTCTTCACCCACCCTGGCTCTGTGGGATTGCAGCTTCTCTCCACCAAGAATGGCAGTCAGATTGAACTGCTTCCCCAAGCTGGCTCACACTCTTTAAGCCTTTTGTCCGTGAAAACCTGGATGACATTGGAGTGAAGAGGCATCCATTTCCTTCCCTGTAGAAAGGCATGTGACTGAGACATAAAGCCATTGCACATTCAGTAGGAACAGTGAGTGTTCCCATGTGTTAGGTAAAGGGGCTCACATGAGGAGGACCCTCGGGAAACAAACTTCTCCAGGTTTCTGAAGACTCCCTCAAGCTTATGAGACCACAGAGCCTCACATTTAGGAGAACAGGTTCTGAGCAAATCACTCCCATTCTTACCTTTGGTATCCAATTTCAGTCTCGCAGGGAGCAACAGGAAATGGGGGGATAGAAACAGAAACTGCCATTGGTGTCCTGGCTATAACCTCCCACTACAAAAGTTGCCTTTTTATTCTGAAAAGATAAGTCACTTTATAATAAGATTGCTTTGAACTGTCCCAGCTGCACCTCCTGTTCCCTTGGGGCGTTGCTGAACTCAGTTGTGACACCATCAACAGAAGAGAAATAGCAAAGCCAACGCGATTCTGGGCCCTGGGCCTCTGGAGGAACATGCTTCCCCTTGCCTCTCAGCAGCCACTGAACTCTTCTGGTGGCATTTTAAGGACGTTTTAAAAGAATGTATTGGGGCTGGGCTTGTGGCTCAGTGATAGAGCTTGCCTAGCATGTGTGAGACCCTGGCTTCAATTCTCAGCACCACATGTGAATAAATTTTAAAAAATAAAGTAAAGCTCCATTGACAAAAAAAATATTTTTAAAAAACGTCTCTCACCAGTGTTCTGTTACATTGGTGACTGTCATTGTTGCCATTTCTTACTCTGCAGCCAGAGTGAAGTCTCCCTTGGGAGACACTGAGAATGGACGGAGGATCACTGGCAGTGAGTCCCGGGAGCCCACTTCATCTTCTGCCACTGTGGCAAGTCCCACCAACTGGCATTCCTGGGTGGCAATGTTCCTTCCCAAGAGGAAGCAGTGGTGCCGACCCCGTGGCAGAGCGTGTTGAGGGGAACCGAGTGTGCTGCGAGACAGCCTCATGGAGAACAAACCACATTCAACACCGAGCTTTTCCAAGTAGTTTGTAGATTCACTCACTGGGCTTTCGAGCTCTGTTCATCCCATGAGTCCCCAGTGTTAGCAGAGAGTGACACTTTTCCCAGGGTGAATTCGGACAGGGTGTCACATTATGGTGCAGACAGCTAAGGGGAAAGTGGGGTCACGGAATCTCCCACCAAAGGACCCCAGGAGCCTGCACTGGCCGCCCTCCATGGCACCCCTCAGCTTGTGGACACATGTGGGTGTTCTTGGTCTTTAGCTCCCAGTCTCCAACTCAGTGAGCCTTTCTCAGCGTGTAGCATAAATTAAATGGCTGTGACCCAAACAAAAATATTAGGTGTTGATAAATTTGGCCACATGTAAAAATTTTTAAGACTATTCAAAATTCAAGGTTAGCTCATCTGTACCTCTGGTCTCCTGGATCACCTCCTTGTGACAAGTCAACTTAGCACGTGCTGCATTTTTTTTTTTTAATTTGCCAGAGGCAAGTTTATTAAGATTTTCCCCAAAGCATATCTTATTTGAACTGTTTATTTTGGATCACGATCCAAATGATAATTTTTTTTTTCTCAGAAGCTTTTAAGAAAATGTTACTTAACTGAATCAGACATTAGATATTTAAAATTGTTCAGGTTTTATTTTGGTGTAGCTGAAGCTCCTTCAGTGACATTTTTTTAGGACTAACTACTTAAATTGCACAATCAAAAAAAATTTACTCGTGGGAGACTGTCTTCCTCACTTAATCCCACATGCTGCATTTGTTTTACCAAATCACTGTGGGCAT
>JAJEJO010000852.1:59168-79442 GCA_020662805.1 Glaucomys volans | reverse complement strand
CTTTATATTCTCCCAAGCCTTTTGCACTATCTCTTTGACAGAGTTCTGAATAGGTAAGTTTACATTGGATGAATGTTTTTTTAACATGACTTGTTAAAGTTTTAAAATTGTCTTAGAGTCTACTGGATATTTTCTTTCATTGTCCAGTTGAATTTTAGCACACATGTAAGTTAGTGTGACCACCTTCACAACCAGGACTCAGAGAGTGTCCCTCACCCTGCGTCCCTGCTCCATCCCTCAGGCCTCCCCTGGACCTTCACACCAAGCAGTCCAGCTCCCCTCTGGACAGTTCTATCTCCTCCACAGTGTCAGTGAACGGAGCCACACAGCAGGTAGCTTGAGACTTGCTTCTTTGGCTTGGTGCTGTGTCTTTGAGTCTACCCTCCTGAGTGTGCCTCCATAGTCTGTTGCCTGTCACTGACAGGTAGTGTCCACTCTGCTAGCACCACGGCAGACTCAGATATCTGCTCTCTGGTTTGTGGCATTTATGAAGAAAGCTGCTGTTAGCATTCATGTGTAGGGATTTTTATGTGAACATAGGTCCTCATTTCTTTCTGTTTTTCAGAATTTAGTTATTTGTCCATCCTTCTATCTTAAAATGTTCTTTTGTGGCCTTCAAATATCCTGCTCCTCTAAGGGGTTCTTCTCATCTAGTAATACATTTTGTAAATTTCTATACTCCTTTTATTTCTTCTAATTTTTTTCTTGCCATTCTTATCTCCAAGTTAGTCTTTACACAAATAAGCTACAAGTTTAGGTTCTTGTACTTCAATTCAGGTGCATCAGTAAGAACCTAACTTCTTCTGTCCCCAGGTCAATGTCTCTTAGGCAGGTCCAGAGCAGGGTGTGAAAGTCATGCCCCATGTTTGAGAGGATCCGTCAACAAAGGGAATGAGGGAGCAGGAAGCCAAAGCTGGGTAAGCTAGGAACCAGCACCAGAGGGAGCAGGGAAGGAAGCAGGGTCAGTGGGTGGCCATGCCTGAGGGCCAAGGAATGTTTAGGCGAGATCACTGGAGCTGAGGACAATGGAAGCTGATTGCATTGTGCTCAATGATAGGATGAACCTGCCCTCTAGCTGCTGGAATGGCAGGCCCACACCAGGGGTCCCCAGCTGTCACCATGTGCCCAATTCACCTGGAAAACATTTTGAATAGCCTCACCCATGCCCAGTTGGCTTTGGAAGGGGTCAGAGCAGCTCCCAAGGATGAAAAAGCATTGCTGTACAGTGTGACCATAAAGTGGGGTGGATTGAAAGGAAGGAAAGACCATTATATATGAGGAGAAAAAGGAATTGAGGTCAGTTTGGGTGAACGAATGCTTTGCTTGGTGTCAAAGTCACAAAGCATGCTAGCGGAAGTAGGATTGGAAGGTAGGAGAACAGTCTTGGTGCTCCCCAGGAGGTTGTCAGGCAGGTGGGGAGAGGGTGGTCTCTGACATTCAGTGGCCACATGTTTTCATGGCAGAGGTCTCCCGCTCAAACTTCTTCCCCCAGAGGGGGCAAGGAAGTCAGCCTCCTACTGACCCACAAAGCTGATGTTTGGATCACATCTGCCAATTAGGCAGAGATTATTTTTAAACTTGTGAAATAATTATTTCTTTGATGTGGAACAATTTTAGAAAGTGGGTCATTATTACATTTTTAAGTAATAGGTTCAAAACTCACTGAAAATCTTCACTTGGAAGATTTTTAAATAGAGTATACACTTTTATCCAAGCTCTTTAAATTGCTACATATATGAATGTTTCTATAACTGATTATTTTTTTAAACAAAATCATAAAACAATGGATATATTTCAAACAGCTGTTGTAAAGTGTTTGCACCAAAGTCCAATTTTCTTTAGGGGAAAAAATAGTATTTCTCTACCTAGTAAAATTGCATCTACTATAATGAGACAGAATAACTGTTGGGTTTTTTCTACACTGTCTGCTAGAGTGCATTTCGGCTGGCCTTTGACATCACAGGAAAGGTCCCACCCATATCCCTTGGCACTTTTATGCAAATTTTTTAAAAACTACTCTGTATCAAGACTTTGCTATCTGCTGGAAAATTATTTCTGGAATAAAGATATTTGAATCAATTATGAATCATATAATGCAAATGGTGCTGCCTAAAATTGTTAGTGTATTTCCTACACAACTGCATTTGATAGCTTTGAAAAGATTGGCAAACTTACAGAAAAATGAGTGGCTCTGAGTTTCACAGAACAGTACTTGAAAGATTTATATCATGAATTAAACCCTAAACTCTATGTGGTCTAATAAGTTTCATGGTCATGCCTAATGTCATTCAAAGTGGTGGGGAAAACTGCTACATGATAGAAATTTTATTTTAATAATTAACTGTATCAGTGATACAGGTTGCAGTTTTCACCTCTGGGTTCAGTTTTCTTTTTTCTTATCAAGATGGCTGAGCCTCAGTGGTTGTAATCACCCACGCATCAACTATCATTCTTTAATCCAAAAAACTGTGTTTAGACCACGCCTTTAACAGTGCAACTTTACTTACTGGCTTAAAAAATAAGTTTTTCACGTACTTCATTATCGGAAAAAAATACAGAAAATACCATAATCTGACACCTGTGAGAAACCGTGTCCAACATGATAGCAAACCTCCTGTGTTGTGTTCATTCCAACATTTTCTGCTTCAAATCTACAGTAGTAGTTTATATAGACCTTTCAACAGCAATTTTTAACAAAAATATATTAGTCTATTACCATACTGTTTTAGTGTCTGACATCTACTGTTTTTGTTGCATAGGAAGAAAGTTTTACTGATGTATGTTGCTTTTCTTCTTTCACTATTATGGAACAAGAAAAAATGCAAAAGAGACTTCTAGAGTTGTACCATTAAAAATCTGATAATTTTAAAGTACCAAGATAGAGATCACATAATTTAAAATTTTGTGGAAGATTCTTTCATGTGTTGAATGCTTAGCTCTTAAAAGTGTTGCTTATAATGGGGCTTCCACAGAATTTGTAGCTAAAATCTCCAAACTCTTTATTCCCTTAGATTGAGATTTATCATTAATGAGAGTGGATGTAAATCTACGTTTCATATGATCATCATTTATCTGTTTTTTTTTAAATTTGTTTGTTGTGACTTTTGCCAGGACTTTGCCCATGCTAGGCAAGAGCTGCCCCTCTGAGCTGCAGATTGGCTCATTCGTCGTCACTTGAAGCTGAACATTGTTCACCTTTTTTCTCATATGATAATGTGACACATAGGTGACACACAGATGACACTCTCAGCAGTCTCTTGCTCAGTGGTCCTGATACATTCCTGTCAGTTCAGTTTCTGCAGCTCCCTTGCAGAAACTCTTGGGGGCTCTTGGGAAGGTGCTTCCCACTACACTGGAGCCCACAGGGCCCTCAGCACTGCAGGTGGGGGACCCTTACCAGACACCACAACAGTTGGAAAGAAAGCAGACTTGCCATGATGGAGGCTCCATTGCCACCTCTCCTGGGGGTGGGAATCCTGTTCTCCCCTCTGAGACCTGGTGCACATGATTAAGAGTTACTACTATTCCCTGCGTGGTGGAGCCAGGGTCCATCCATGCAGGGAATAGTAGTAACTCTTAATACCATTGTGTTCTCAAAATTAAAAGAATTCTAGCAATAGATATTCTCCTATTTCTTGTGACATCCCAGTGACTTGGTTGGGAGAACATCAGTTCACAGAAAGACTCCAAGGTTCTTCTCACAGGATGGACAGCTGAACTGACAAGTGAAACCTCCTTTATCTTATGGGTGAATTCAAGTGGAAGCCAGGGTCTCCGTGGTCCATGCTGGTGCATCTTCCTCTAGCTGAGGCCTTCAAATTCCCTGGGCATCTGAAAGCAGCAGGTCCAGATGCAGTAGTTCCAGGAGAGGCCTGAGCACATGCATTTCTAATAAACTTTGGATTAGCACACAGGCTGGTCTAGAACCAGGCCAACAGGTGGCAGAAGTTTAAAGTAGCTGTCTGCAAAGTGGTTAGTACTTTGTAAGTAAAGTCTTATTGGAACACAGCCAACCCATTCAGTTTTGGACTTTCTAGTACGAGTTGTGGCTACGATGGTAGAGTTGAGTAGTTGTGACCATGACCTTGTGACCTACAAAATTTAAGTATATTATCTGACCCTTCCCATAAAATCTTTGCTGACTTCTTTGTTTAGGCTTGAGTGCGTTTCGCATGTAGATCCATAGGTAGATCTCCACCTACCTAGTTTAATTTGTCTATTACAGATTTAGAAGTGTGAGAGCTAATTGCATTAGATCACATTATGGCCTCAATTATGAGACTCTTACAGGTAGATTCATGACTTCCATGAAATCAGAAATCGTGGAAAGCAGAAGAGCAAAACCAAATTAGTAATAAAACCCATTCATATTGAAATCTTACAGTTAAGATGGAGCCGTGCATCCAAGTTGCTCGTCAGCCCTTACGTCGGCACACAGTAAGGTGGAGGAATGAGTCACTCGAGCGGAATCATATTAAATACACCAGAGTTGGATTTAATATCTTTCTCTAGCTAAATGTGTCACAGTAGAATTTTAAAATGAAACTAAGCTGCAGAATGAAATTCAGCTCTTAGTAGTGGTCTGCTGTGTATTGTCATAGGTCTTGAAATTTCATTTCCAAGCTACGTAAACTGATAGACCTGCTTAAGCAGCAGAATTAGTTGACAAGAGGCATCTTCACAGAAATACTTAGAAGCCTGCCAATGCACTTAAACACATTTTCCCTTTTTGTTGTGGATTTTTCGTGAGACTCTAAAACACCTAGGCTCATGCACAGTGGAAGATCACCCCTGAAAGTCGATGCATCCAGAAAGAGTCAAGTCAATTAGTTTCTATTACCAGCCAGTTAATGTTCTATTCAACATCACTGACTGTCCCTGCCATAGTGTGAACCACAGCAACAAATCATTTTATCATCCTTCTTGTGTTGTGGATGCTCTCTGGTTGCTGCTTGCAGGCAGAGCTGGTAATGTATCTTGTTCAATAATTCTTCCCCATCAGAAGCCTTTGTTCAATCTTTTGGCTAAACACTAATTTTGATTGTATATTTTCTCTCTCTCTTCCCCCCTCTCTCTCACTGTTTCCTCCCTCTCCATCCCTACTTCCCTATCTACATCATCATCTTTAAGGAATGTTTAAAGATATATAAACACCTATCCAAGGTTATTTCTTTATTCAACCTGACTCATCAGTCTTCACATAGTTTGGCTTTGGTGCAGGCAGGAGAGGAAGCGGATAAGACACCACTGACATGACAATTGCCACTTGCGAATCCCAAGGCTGGCCTTCATTTGGTGCAGTCTCCAAACTCAGGCTTCCCCAAGCTGATGAGAAGGTATGGAAGAGAAAGGAGCCTGAGCTTCGAGGAGAACCTGTCCTGCAGGAAATGAGAGAGCGAGGAGGAGGAGGCCTCTGCCCTAGGACCCTGGAGCCCTGACCTCCTGCCCCAGGGAGGCCACACCATCCTTGTACTCAGTGTGTTCATGACTCTGGCAGACATCGCACCTCTTCACCCCATGGGACAATGCCAGTCTGAGGGTGCAGAACAAAAGCACATCTTGCAAATTACAGGACAGTGTGTGGTGCTGGTGTTAGCACAGTTAGAGAGCCGGGAGGCTGACGTGGTGTCCCAAAACCCAGGGAGAGAGGCGGCTGCTTTGTTTAATTTTACGTTTGCCAGTTCTATCCTAGAATTAAAGCAATCAAGTAGGCTCTATGTAGCTATTATAAATAACTCACCTGATAACTGTATGGATGCTCATCTACCCATCAGCAATACTCAAGTCCTACAGCATGGTGGGGTGGAATGGCAAGTTACTGTCAGTTTCAGACCCCCAGCTCTGCACTAGCCAGTCTGCCACCCCCTCATCAGCATCCTAAAAGAAGAGGCCCTGGACCATGTCTTCCACAGCATCTTGAAAACCTGTGGGCAAGTGGATCATCTGCCAGAAACGAAGGAGCAAGGACATTGTGTTGTCTGTGTCCAGTTGACCTTTCTTTACAGCTTCCTTCTCACTGTGCAGAGGGCCTCTTGTCCTTAGCTCTCCTCAACATGCAATATTGTTGGAGGCTCTGATGAGGTACTGTGTGCATATACTCTATGAAGCATAGCCTTACAATTCAATTCCAATTTTCCAAGAGATAGTAGTTGTTGATCATCAGATCTTCATAGACTTAGATTTTTGCAAAGCTCTTCCCTTTTGTCCTGCCTTCTTACCTAAGGTAGGAAGGAAGCAGTATCTGCAGGTAGATTCACAGAATCTTGTCCTTTAAGAGGACAATTGGGGATGATGCTGCCATGAACCACCCAGCCCCACTCTGGGAAGCACACCAGACTGAGGGGTAGACCAGTTGTCCTGAGTCAGCTTCTCATTTTTTGGTGCTTGTCTATTACATGCATTTCCCCCTCTGCACCACCATTCCTACAAATACAAGGTGGGGAGGGTTCCTACTCCTCTAAAAGCAATACAATTACTGCTTGCAATCCTGTATTGAGCACCAACACCTGCATCTGTTTTCACAGCTGCCTGACTGCTAATGCATCTCCAAATAGAGATCGTTCGGGATGCCAGATGCTCTCCCAACATCTGTTCCCAGGGAAGTTTGTGTCATGTTCTTAACAGAATTTTGTAGGAGCTCAGGAATAAAGGGCCAAGGATGTCCAGGGCATCAGTGAGACCTATTTTCTACTCTGCATGTACCTTTGGTGTAGTTGTCATTGGTGTAGTGCATTTCTTTAAATATGAAAAGAAAAACACCCATAGAACTGGTTTTCTCATCGGGGGATAAGTAGGGAAGAGATCTTTAGGTTCTTGCAGTCCTGAACATGTGGATGAATCTGAAGGTTGTTCTGGTGTGTTCCAGGGATGAGTGTGGTCCTACTGGGTGCCCTGAAAGCATAGGTAAGGCTTCTTTCCTTTCCTGTGATCACCAGGGACTCTACAACAGAAGCAAAAGGAGTGGGGAGGTAGTTTCCAGGAAGCACGTCTTCTCATGGCACTCCAGGCTGGGGTAAAATGGCCCACCTTCTGGGTGAAGGAGGCCTCCCAGGCATGTGGAAAGGAGCCCAGGGGCACCCTGCCTGCACCATCCCTCCCAACAGCCAGAACTCTGCTCTGGCAGTGTGGCCATGGCCACGCTGTCTTTCTGGGAACATGTGTTAAGAGGATGCTCTGATGTTCCACCTGCCAGGAAGAGTGTCTTAATGCTGGCATCGTGTGGAGGAAGCAGAGTCAAAGACGTGTGTATTTCTGGTTATATAAATTACCTATTGACTCACATTTTCTTAAGTGAAGACAAATATATGTGAATAACAGGTTGGATACACTATGAAGAATGTGATTGCATCTCTCAGTGGTAGGGAGCTTTACAGTTATGCTCTCAATGTGCATGTCTAAAAATGTAGTTACGGAAGGATGTCCAGAAATGGAAATTTTTGCATTTTAGCACACACTATCTAACAAAAGCACACACAGCATGTGCATATGCCATGGGCACAGGAATCTTTTCATGAATGATTTTTGCACTGAAGTATAAATTATTGAAGTCACTGTCTATTAGCATTTTTAATAAGATATTTTAGAAATAGCAATATCTACATATAACATTCCCATGTTAGTATTCTCCTAAATTGAAGCATGAAAAGAACACAAATATGACGCGTTTCAATCCCAAGCTACTGTTTATGTTGCACATAGGATCAGAAGCCAAGCCTCTCCCCCGAGGAACCATATATTTTGACAGAATCTCCTTTATTACGTGCGTTTTCATCTCCTTCTCATGTGCATAAGCCTAAAATGGGGAAAATAGAAGAAAATGGCATGCTGTTGCTAAGTGGATATCCTACAGATTTGAAACAAAAAAGAAAAGCTTTAAAATAGAGTGTAATTATGCAAAATGGTCTGATTTTACTCTGATTATCTAAAATAAGAATTAGGAGGTTGAAAATGAACAAGAGTCTACAATGATAATTTTCAAAATGTGTTTTCAGAGAATTGAATTTGTAACTTCTCAAAAGCACGTTGTTCTCTTTCGTAAGCCCTTTCACACTACCTGGTCAAAAAGACTGGCCCTGCATGCTTGGTGGTGTCAGAATGACTGTGCACTGTCTTCTGGCCTGGCTGTGTCCAGTCTGCTTGGATGTCACTTGTCTGCCTGGAGAGTTGATGATATGGCCTCAGTATTCTCTGTCCTCGACCCATATTTGACTCCCTGCAGTCAGAACATGCTTTGGTCTATTGTGAGATAGCTCAGGTCATTGGCAGTGAATCTTAACTTGGCTAAGCGGAGCATCACTTGGGGAGTTTTGAAAGATACAGAATCTGGACAGAAGCACCAGTGATATGAATTCAGTAAGGTGTGGAGTAGAGAGTGAGAGTCTGAACTTTGAATAAATCCCTAGACCAAAGAGAGGAAGAGAGAGACAGAGACAGAGAAAGAAAATACCAGGCCTTGGTGAGGATGGAGTCACTGGAACTCTGAGGCCCTGCCAGGGGTCCAAGGAACCCTGCCAGAGTGCAAAGGGATCCAACAAACTGGGGCTTGTGTCTTCCAAAGCAGAACAGATGAATGTCTGTGACCTCACAATTCCACTCAAAGAAACACACCCACATTCTTGCCAGAAGAGGCACACGGATGTTCACAGGGACACTGTTCACAAGAGCCAAAGAATGGGACCATCTCAGACATGTTCATCAATAGCAGGACAAATAAATAGAATACAGTGTGTTCCTGCTTTAGGTCACAATACAGCAAGACCAGCTCTGTATGTGTGTGACCCACATTGCATAGGGTCTCACCTGAAAGGACGCTGTGCTTGGGTTAGTGCTCTCCTGTTGCCATCTTGTGATTCCTGAGTTTTGAACGAAAGGACCTGCATTTCCATTTCACATGGACCCCTGCAAACTCATAGCTATTTCTATTACCCAGTAATTTCAGTAGTGCAAAAAAAGAACTTAAACACAAAGTAGAATAAAATAGTGTATATTACATGATTTCAAAATGAAGGAAAAATTACCCTTCAGTGCTGGAATTCAGGGTGGGGTTGGCTTTTAGGTGAGAAGCATAGTGACAGGAAGGGGTCACAAAACGGCTTCTGAGGTGCTGGTAGTATGTCAGTTTCTGACCTAGTTGCTGGTTTTATGGGCGGGCTCCCATTTTGAAATTTTATTAGCAGAACACTTACGAGTGGTAAATGATTCGGTGCGGGTGCTTCACTCCAATAGCAAATTCACACAGCAGCAACAGCAGCAGCAACAGCAAAGCTGTTTCCTCATTGGTTTTGACATGAAACCAGACTAGAGCACCAAGTCTGCCTAATCAAAAATAGGGTTTGATTAGACCCGGAGACCAGATGGGTGTGTGGCTACCCCCCTTGCCCTCCTCCACCTCTAGAACACATCTCAGAGTGCACACTCGTGGGCTCAGCTGCATCAGATTTGGATAAAATTAGCTTTTGTTTTTAAACCTCTCTCATTAATAGCCACCCCTATACATGAGAGGGATGTATATCCACATGGAGAGATTGACGGACATTAACAGCCTGTCCACCCCTCCTGCCATTCTCAGCAATCTGCCAGAGTGCTGCAACTTCTCTCCTCAGTCATTTTCGATTAAATTTTTATTAAAATGTAATTTCTGGGATCTTTATTAGTCTTTAGTCCTGCTTTCACTAGTTCACCGTGCAGGTCACTAAGTGGCGTAATTCTGGATGGGGCTGTGGGTGCTGGAGAGAGTGGCTAAAAGCCAGGAGAGTCTGGAACATGGGTCACTCATAGGAGAGTGAAGCTGTCCTCTGGAGAGGGGACCCAGATAGGAGGAAGAGGGCAGCTGGGACCACAGTGAGGGGCAACAGCAGGATCTGGGTTGACTCACTCTTTCTTCCTCTACCAAGTCCTCCACTGTGTGCCCTTAAACCCAAAATGAAGGTCTGGGGAATGATGGGACTTGAGAAGATTCCCCATAGAGGTGGGAAGGTTGGGGCTACAGGTAGGATTCCAGCACTGACCCACTGCATCCTTCATAGTGGTCAATACATATGATTATAAAAATGGCCTGATGCCTTAGGATGGAGTCTGTTTCAAACTAGAATTCTAAATTTTTAGTGAATAAAAAAATGGCAATGAAAGCATTTCAAAAAGAATTGAATTTCAATGGACTCTTGAAGTCTTGCATTGAATGTGAAAAATTTCAATGATCCCCAGCTGGTACTTTTTCAAAAAGAGGGAGGGATTTTTAGCAGTATTCAATGCGATCAGTTATTACATAAAGCTTAAGATATTCCACAGATACTGACTTTCAGAAAATCTAAACATCATGTGAACACAGAAAAATTAATAATAGAAAGTCACAGTAAGAATACAGTAAAATTTCTGCCCATGTTCAAAATGATGGGACCTTGACCTAGAGTTGTAGTATATACTACACATTTTAGTAAGAGAAGTAGTAAGAATAGGGAAAATTATTGATATATTTAAATGCAAAAAAAGTCCTGTAAAGTCAACAATTTCAAAATCAAGGATGATGATAGATACCAAGAAATACATTTTATTTGGAAAAATCCAGCATAAAAATCAATTTGACATAAAAGGGAGCAAAAGTGGCAATCCATTTCAATTTGTTTGGAAGGCTTTCAGGCAGGAAGAGCAATACTGGAAAGTGCATAGATCTTGTGCATCCTCAGGTCCCCCTCCCCTCTGACAGTCTCTCTAGCTGGGAGTACAGGTCTCAGGTCACACAACCCTGGGGAGGGTCAGAGTCACTGGTGAAATAATCAACCCACTGAACATTTCCTAGTGTCCTCCCTGGGCCCAGATGCTCCTGAGTGGGCTGCCAGGGGGAGTTGTCAAGTTCCCGTCCTTCTACTTCCTAACCAGCCCCTGCAGACATGTCCCTCTGAACACATAGGTGAAGGGGGCAGTGATACCAGTGGCATTGAGACGTGGGCCCCAGGTGAAGTCACCAAACCCCTCGTATTGTGAAAGGTGCACATTAACCTCTCACCTGTCCCCACTGAGCAGGACGGCCACTTTGGATGACTTGGTGCTGCTCATTGCTGTAGCCATAATGTCAAGCTGAGCTCCTATGTACTCTTGGGTAGTCCGCCAGGGGCAGACGCTGAGGAGAGGATGTTTATGAAGAAAAGAGGTGTTTCTGAAAACCCTGCAGGCATTGCTTCTATGTGCAAAATAATCCCAAGGTCTCTAGGGAATTTTGTAACCTTAGAGGAAAGTGAAGGCCTATGGCAGAGAAAAAGGAAGGACAGGAAAGGTCTGGGGGAAATAGGGGCCTTTATTGATAAGGGCTGGTTGGCTTATCCCAGCGACATCCCTACTGTAATCAACCTCCTCAACCACAGGCCAGTTTTTTAGATTTAGTTGTTGGGAATATAAAATAGTTCTTCTCTTTCTATGAAGGAGATTTCCTTTTTGGTTTTTCCTTGGATAATCAGCGTGGCTCATGTTTGACATGATACCCATCAGGGTTTTCCCCTGCCTCAGGATTTCTCAGGGACAGTTAGCCCGTCAGATGGGGTTGAAGGCTGGTTCTGTGTGCTGCTGCTGCTTCCATGGACTGCGTAGCTCATGCTCACATGGTTTCCAGACAGTCCACAGTATGACTGCCCCCAGCATCTACCTTAGGGTGAGACACAATCCCAACTTGAAGAGAGGGGCAGCTGCTGGGTGCAGGAGAGGGGCGGTGTCTACAGAGGAGCGGTGAGTTGGGGAGACCCCAGGGGTGGATCCCCAGGATGGATGTGGTGCTTTGAAGAAAGATAAACACTAAATGGGACTGTGGTTGGGGTGGGAGCTGGGCAAGTTGCACAGGATTTATTGAGAACTTGCTTTCATTTTGTTCTGGATTTGCAGCTGATTCGTTTCATCGATCACCCTCTGCTGAGGCACTGCTCTCCCAGGGCGGGGTTGCAAAAGGCCCATGTCTTACAGTGGCACGTTAGTGCACGTCGAGGGGTTTTGAAAAGGCAATTTCTGTGTTTTCATTGAACCATCAGTTCATGATTTGACTAAAACTTGTGATGGTTTCTGGTTAACCCTCAGGAGATTAACTATCTGAGGCACTAAGAGAGGTGAAACACGAAGGCAGGCACCTTCCCTCCTAGGATCTGTGATGCAGGTGGGGAGTGCAGTGGGTGGTCTCCCTTGGAGCAGAGAGAGGAAGTGCCGTTACTCCATTACCGTGCCCGGTCCAAGGATGCTGAAGGAAGGGACCAGGGGTGAAGCAGGCAGACTGAGCATGCCTGAGGGAGCTGGCCACTGCCAAGTGTGGCCAACTGTGCTATGCCAGGGGCTGTGGGTCATGCTCCTGGGTGCCAGATGTGCCCTGTGGCATGGGGCCAGGTGAGCCCAGCCCAGGAGCCAGAGTGATAGAGTTGTCACCTGAAGCTGGCTGGAGCCCATGGAGGCCTGAGGGTGAGAGGATCTCATGCTGCGTGTAGATGTGTCTGACACGAGGGGACTGAGACGTTGATGGAAGACGTGCTAACTGATGCAGGGGGCGAAACGTGAGCAACGTGGAGAGATGCACATGCCCCGCGAGGCTCTGCACTCTGCCTAGCTTGCAGCGGCACAGGTGTGCGATCATCTGGGTGAGTTCTGTGAGCTACTTGCCTGCTTTGGTTCATCCTCTCCCTTTTCCAGGGCTACTCCAGGGGACAGCTCCCACCCCCCTCCTCACCTGTTGCCCCGCCCTCTGATGCCCATCCCTTGTCCTGCTGCGTAGGCCCCTGTGTGCTTGTCATTGCCTGGCACTGTGTCGCATGTTTGTGTGTGTTTATTCTCTTTCCCCCACTAGAATGGAAGCCAAAGGGGCCAGCACCGGAAACACTTGAGCCAGATGGTAAAATGCTCAGTGAATGGACACTGAAATCTGCGAGCATGTAACAATGAAGATCCATTTGATGTTTCTGTGAAAACTCGATCAGAGAATCACAGAGGGGCCAGCTGAGGCCCTGCACACAGGAGGCGGTCAGTGGACACCTGAGTCCCCCTCCCTTTGCCCGCATGTGTGCCCCACGTGTGGTTGGACTTTACAGGACCAGTGTGGTTAAGTGTTCGGAGCGGAGACTACGCCAGCAGGAAGTACACACTTCCCAGGGGAAGATTTCCTGCCCGTATGCCCAGCAGGGAAAAACAGGCACACATCTATACGGTAGCCACCAAATAAATGCATTCAAACGTACACACTTTTGACTCAAAGTCAACATCTAGAAAGCTTTCTATAAACTGCAAGGAAAAGAGCTCTGGCCAGTTTCATCCTCCAGGCCACAAAACCATCCCTGGAAGTATCTAATCTTCCTCTGCAGACTCTAGCAGGGTGAAATGCGGCACGTCTTATTGCACTTTTTAAAGGATAGCGCAACATCATAGTTTGAAATGAGCATGAAATAGTGGACAAGAAGCACACACCCTCCAGTTTTAAGCATTTGCTTTGGTTTTAGAATGCTGAAGCCAGGGTCATGCAATTTCCTCTCCAAAGGAACTTTCTGGATAAACCCCAAATTAGTGCAAAGTAGGATTATGTCTTTGTGTATTTTTAATTACCGTATCAAAGTCCCATATGGGTTTTCTCTGTCAGAGACTTTTTGGGGGGGCTATCCCACTGGAAGTGAGAGATAAAATAATTTTCTGTCCATGATAGTGTATTTTCCAAAAAGGAAATGATTAAAATATTTTCTGGGAAAACCCATAGCTTATTGAACACTCTAGAAATGATCTATATGCTTTTAAACTGTAACTCTGAAAGTCAAGGTGGAGAAGCCCCTGATGGTGATCTGTGGTTCGTAGTGATCAGACCCCCAACGCGTCTGGCCCTACTTCAGTACAGTGGCTTCTGCCACATTCACGTTTCGTTACAAATCACGCCTGTTTTTCTTCGGTGGAGTCTGATGGAATCGGCTGATGGAACCCCTCTGACGGCTGCTATTCGGGTCCTAAGGTCAGTCTGACTCAGTTTTCAAGCCGAGGGAGGCCGCGTTTCTGTCCCTCTAGTCGTAGTTGAAGGCAGGATGTGCCACCCCTGCTCTGGCAGGACTCTGCCATGGGGCTTGGATTTTCTTCCAGAACAACGCTTTTCCACAGAGCATCTCCTGCACCGTACTGACCTTCAAGGACGGGAAAGGAGGCACTTGCCTCTCCTCTTTCCGGCCTCTGGCCTGCCCACTCCCCAGGCTGAGGCAGAAGGAAGTGGCCTGCTCGGACCAACCGGACCTGAAGTCAGCCCTGCTGGTGAGGCCCACAGGCCTGTCCCTTTGTCTCCTCTGATGAGGACATCAAATGCCTTGCCCTCCGTGTTCTGAGCAGAGCAGGGACCTGTCCACCTTACTGGGAGGCTGTGGCCATGATGAAGAGCCAGGTAGGGCCAGCTCTAGCCGTCTCTGCCTTGTCCAAGCCCAGAGACAGCAGGCTCACAAACCAGGTAGCAGGGTCAGTGTGGGTTGGTCCACGACCAGGGCAGTTTTTGGGCCCCTTAGTGGAGTTGGAGGTTTGTCTAAGAGCTGCGTTGCTTCCTCTGGCCAGGTGGTTTCTGTATGGCAAACGTGTGCCTCGCCCTCTCCCTCTTCTCTCCTCTGTCTTTTGCCACCATCTTTTGCGTGTTAAGGGTGTGTGATTACCTGAGCTCTCAATCCATCCCCCAAGAAAGCCTCTTCAGTGTTCCTCCCTCTGCCTCTCGTTCAGGCAGCCTACCTCTCCAGGGCTCTCTAGATGCCTCTGGAAGCATCCTTCTTAATGAGACCTGTCACCAGTGTTTACTGTGAGAATTAAAGAAGAGATCCATGAAAACGTTTAGCACTGTCCCTGGCACATAATGTACTATCAATAATTAATCATTAATTAATAATTAACCATTTATTTCATATTGCCTTTTCTTCACAGGCCAGCAGGGTTTTCAGATAGCTCTGTTGATATCATTTCTCTGCAATTATTATAAAATATTGATAGTCCTCTGATCATGAAACATTTAAGATATACTTTCTTGTTGAGAAGTAAATAAAGCATGCTTAAACTTTGGAAATTCTGACTCATGCCAACAAAAGGAAACGGGGGCATAAATCTGAAAACAATGGACACGAGATAATTACGTGATGCGCATTTGATTTGGGAGCTGTGAGATGGCATGATGACAAGGTTTATCTAGCTTTGTTTGGCATGGCCCAGGACTGAAGCAGGTCACATGCTAGCTTCACATGAGGTTGAAGGACACGGAACACGACCTCCTGAATCCACTAATGCACGGTGCTTGAACTCATGTCCCGACTGGCAGGAAAGCGTGTGCCATGCTGTGGGCTGTCTTTCCTGCCAGCTTCCCCAATCCAGCTGTGGGCTCCCTGGGGTCAGGCCAATGCCCAGACCCTTTTCGTCTCTCCAATATGTAGCCAGTTGGTGTTTAGTTTTGCTTTGTTTGAACAAGACACGTGCTCAATGTATATTCATTTATTGACTGGGTAGAAAAGGAAGGAGCCAAGTAACAAAACGGGCTGAAATCAGAACTGAAGACAGAATCAGTCCCTTGCAGAGAGTCCTCCTCAGCAGCTAGCCGTCCTGGCACAGAGTGGTTTAAGAACACCCTGTCTCCACCCATTCTTGGACACCTGTGGTCTTCCCCTCGCTTGCAGCCTGTGATCTGCCCTGGAAGGAAGACCGGGGTGGGTTGGTAGGAAAATGAAGGGGTGAGGAAGGCCAAGGAGCTCTAGCCATGGGGCTTGGTGACTGAGAAGACAGAGGAAGGGGTAGGGTCCAGGTGCAGCACTGGCAGAGCATGGGAGATGGGGTGCTGGGGCAGGAACAGCACACGCTGACCGAGGCGAGGTTCGGGGGGCCTCTGCATGATGCGTCTACCTCAGTGCATTCAGGTTAGAACAGAAGCCGGGATCCTGAAGTTCATTTCTTCTTGGGCTTCCTCTTCCTCAGCCCACGTAGCACAAGAGCTCTTCCGAACACGGGTATGTTGACTACATCCCTCATTATTTTTTAACGTTCTGTATTCTGTAACATATTCTACTTTGAAAAACATAAAAATGGGGTTTAGTCCCCATGAACTCCATGTTGTTATTTTTAGACTATTTATTATGACATTTATAGGGTATGTGAATGCTGAACAACAAAATTCAAAAAAATGTAATCGTAATTATATGACACTATAAAATACAGTGTGTCGGCCATTGCATCTGAGTCAGTGGAGGCCCAGGACCTGGTGCGAGGGCCCCATCCTGCCAAGTGCCTTTCCTGACGCAAGAGGGAAGAGGGAGGCCGCGGGCAGCCAGATGGCCTTCCCGCCTTGTAATTGGATTTCTCTGCTGCATAATTTATGTTTTACTTTGATTTCATATTTCTTAGCTTTTTTCAGAATGTGAGCTTGCTGATGAGACATGACACATCATTGACAGGCCGGAGGCTGTGCTTTTCCACAAACACCCAGTGCTTTACAGACAAGTTCAGAGTGGAGTATCATTTGCAGTTGTAGCAATATCCTCCCATTTTAAGATGCCTTTGTAGTTGTGATGACATGAGTGAAACAATGATAAACCAGAAAGAGGACGGTCATAAACAAGGATGTTATCATCTTAATGGTAAAATGATCTTAGGGACTTAAAAATATTTTCCCATTATTTTTCAAGCAAAAAAAAAAATTGGGATAAAAGACATTAAGGGATTTATTTTCCAAGAGGTTCCAGATAAACAGACGAGTGCCTTGTTCTCTCGGCTTTAGCTTGTGTCTCCTCGTACGATGCCGAGTGCTCTTTGCCATGGCACTTGTGATCTGCGGGTAGGGGTGGCCTGAATAGTGTCACCGTCCCACCTTGACTTCTGTTCCCAGCCTCATCTTTCTGTGTCTTTGAATATGGCACCTGCTTTTCTGTGGCCTTGTTTTGACCAGAGGTCAGTAAACTAAGGGTCTCGGGCTGAAAGTGGCCAGCCACCTCTTTTTGTGTAGCCCAGGGCCTAATAACATAATTTACATTTTTAAAAGATTATGAAAATATTTTTAAAGAACAATATTTTGTGATATGTGAAAATTGTCTGAAATTCCATTTTCAGTCCCTATAAATAAGGTTTTCCCAGAGAAGCTTTGAGTGAGTGGCTACAAGGAGAGTGGATGGCCTCCCACTCTCGGGCCTTTTCTAGACAGTTTACAGAGAGAATGGCAATGCTACACTAAGAAAAAGGACAGACGTTTGTAAGAGTTCACCATCTTGGCTCGAGAGCTGGTTAGTCAGCCCTCAGGACAAACCTCTCAAATAGAGGCTGATGCCTTAGGCAGGTCCTGAAGCAACCCCTGGTCCAGTCGGGATCACTCTAGACACCCTGTCATGGGCGGCCAGTGCTAACTGTGGATCAGCGCCACCTGGAGGGGGACCCTGCCCAGCAGTGACTCCAGTCCCTCTGTGATTAACCCCAACCTGCCCTCTAGCCAGACCACGTCCAGAGGGAAAGGCTGCAGAGGCCTTTCTGAGACCCTGAGCTACTACCGGAGGGTATGGTTCCAGGGCTGCTCGCTGCCCTTACCCAGCCTGCCTGCACCCAGCTGGAGTGCCAAGGGGGACGTGCGTGCCTGAGGGATGGGAGTGTTGGACTCTTCTGGGCCTCACTCCCCTTCCTTCCACAGAGCTTTCCCACTGTGAGTGGAGGCAGGTGGCCAGGGCAGCATCTTGAACCCCTGGTGCTGGCTCCAGGGGGTGATGACGGAGCAGTTACCACACACACACTGCCTTCCTTGACTCTGCCAGCAAATAGCATGTTCAATTTAGAAAGCCACTTCGGTAAATATTTTCCTGAACTCAGTTTTGCTGAAGAGTAGGACTCTGTTATACAACATGTGGCTCAGGAAAGAAGACATACTTGTTCAACATAAGTTATTTTCATAGTTTTTGAACTAAATTAATTCTTTTCATGTTTTCCAGTCCTGAGCAGATTGTTCATTAAAAAACTTGTCCATGGCAATGCAGAACTTTTGTTGCTTTTTCAAAGTCAACAAATGCTAACAATAAACAGGAAAGAAGAAGTTTGCATCAAACAGGTATTCTTTTAATCTTGTGGAATAATCTTTTCTACTCTTCTCTGTCTTAAAGATTGGATGTTCTTTGTGATGATTTTTTTTTTAGAGAAAACAACATTACAAAAATAGATAGCATAATTGCAAGCAAATGATTTTCAACCTACATTCTCGAGTCTCTCTATTTTAATTGATGTTTTCTCACCTGGAGATACGCTGTTGGTAACGCAAGCACAGAAGCACCTGAGTCTTCCTGACTTGCGCATTCGGGTCAAAATCAGTTTGTTCTGGATCATAGTGTTAAGAGTTTGAGAAGATCTGACTATGACGTGTCTTCCTTTACAAGGGGACTATTTCCCTAAGAGAAGGGCAGTGTTCCTCCCCCTCTTCCATGGGGAGCAGGGGTAAGATGAGAGGGAGCCATTCTTGCCACCAGCAGAAAGAACATTTCACCCAAGAGACAGCTGTTTCAGGAGCAGAACGCTCCTGGGCTCCATTAGAACTTATGGAAGGAGTAAGGCCAGCGTGTTTGGCAGATAGAAGTTTCTGGGACACACCAGCTTCTACCATCAGAATGACTTGAACTGTTCACTGCACAGCTGTGTCTCTCTGAGCCACACCCAGTTTCCATACAAGGTTAGATGTGCTGCGTAGCAGTCTGAACATTTAGAGTTCTCGACAATGACTTCAAAATCAATCCTGTCTGTTTTTGGCTGCAAGTTTGGAACCCACATTAAATATTGTAAAGGAATCATATTACTATTCCACAACCTCATTGCAACCAGACATTTCAGCGAGTGTGTTTGTGCACATGTCAGTGTGGATCTTTTACAGAGATTATCAGAGCAGATATTAGAAGTCCTCGAGGTTCTTGGTGAGACACTGAAGCAAAAGAGGCCCAAGCTGAAGTCTCTGACTTGTGACTAATTTTTAAAAGCAGTCAGCTGCTTTATCAAATGTTCCCTGGAATGGCAAACCCTTCTGATATTGTTCCATCATAGGTACCTGCATTATGTGTGGGGAAACTTACGTATGGGAAGGAACCAAGACAAATATGCTTCTAGCATTCAGTTCAGGAGTTCCAGATCTGGGCTCTTTGATTCATGCTGTCTACTAAGGGGGTACCAGCTTGATACTGGGCCGCTCCATCTGATACCTGGTAGCCACGTAAGTCTTATTTGAGTGTTAAGATCATGGACAATTTGCTTCTCCATGAAGTTGTGTCTTCTTCGTAACTTTACACCTTGGCAGTGGACTCAAGCTCACTCGAAGTGACAATTAGTCAAGTCATATTTGGGTTACTGTTAATAATCTGTACAGGAGAGGCTACTCTAGGCATAGAAATGGCAATATTAATAACATACTAGTGTTATTTTTGAAACTGAGTCTGCTAGAACTACTTTGAACTGATATTCTGCTTATGTGATCTGTGTCTAAAAATTCTAAGATCAAATTGGTACATTTAATAGGTGTAGACATATGTGCATACGCATATACTCAAAAAGAGTGTAGACTGCTAGATTGAAAATGTGTGCAATTTGAAAAAATGTCATATTTGACAGGGAAAGAGACTAGCTCATGCTCTTTTCAGAGTAGGACACACTGTTCAATGGTGAGTGAACCACATCTCATTAAAAGTTGGCAAACAGATCCATGCACCAAATCCAGCCCATCACTTGCGTTTGTAGGTCAATCTTTGGTGGAATGCACCCTATTAATGTACACTGTGGCAGAGTTGAGCGTTTTGACAGGGAACACGTGGCCCCCCAAAGTCAAACACTTGCTGTCTGATCCTTTATGCAAAATTTGTCAACCTGTGGTCTAAGCAGATGACATTAGTGTTGGCAGTGACTCTGAGGACAGTCTGGCCCTTATGAAGAAATATTTTCCAGAATTTATATAAACTCCAGTATTTTAGTGACGGGGAGCTTCTTATCTTCTTGCACAGGGGAAAGTGGAGAAAGGAGAGATAGGTGGGCCACCATCGTATTCCAAAAAAGGAAAAAGACGTAAAATGGTTAAGAGTTCTAGAAGAGGAATAATTTTTGAATCATAAGAAACTTAGAGAAGCTCTAGGGAGAGGGGTGCATGTTTTAAAAACATGTCAAGTGTCCTGTTTTATTGGTTGTACTCATCATTTATTGCAAGAAGGATGTGCATCTTCTAATAAATTAAATACGGCATCATGAATTTATGTGCAAGATTCAAACACGCACTGAGTCAAATTACAGAAAGCATCTGTCAGCACCATTTTCCCATTCTGA
>JAJEJO010000852.1:21706-58768 GCA_020662805.1 Glaucomys volans | reverse complement strand
CTCCTGCTACGTGATGCCCTTGCTGCCCTGGGACCCTGCCAGCAGGAAGGCCGCCACCAGGTGCAGGCTTCCAACCTGGAACTGGAATCATAGGCCACGTAAACCACTCTTTTTTCTAATTAAATGATTTCTGTAGTGATGAAAAAATGGACTGAGACGACTACATAGATCTTCTATGTTAAACTATTATTACGTCCCTGGGATAAACCCTATTTGATTCTCTTTTTTTGTTAATGTACACTTTATTCAGTTGGATAATATTTATTAAGGATTTCCACATCTATATCCCTATGTGGAATTTGCCTGTGATTTTTCATTTCTTAGATTGTTCTTATCCTGTTGGGTATCAAGGCGATATCAGTCTTATTTAATAAGTTAGGTTGCTTTTATTATTTGAAGCAACTTGTGTAAAATAAGGATTATCTGTTAAATCTTATTATAATTGGAAAAAATTCAATAAAAAACAGTGTAAGAAAAGGAAATTTATGTTAGAGATTACACTGTAGCATAACATCGTCAGTAGAGGAGTGGAACAATAATGACAATAATGGAGACTCTCTCGTGGGACCCAGATAGGGACCTGGCAGTGTGTGCCTCTGTCAGCAAAGGATGGTGAATTATGTGTGTGCACAGGAAGTAAAAGAATGAGTGGTTTTAGACAGAAGAAGGAGTTTTTAATCCTGTTATGATTCTTACCCAAATTCTAAAGGAAGAAGAAAATAAGAATAGGGATTTGGGAACGAAAGAGAGTAGAGCAGATGTCGGATAGTACAGTGTTTCCCCACCTCCTCCTCTAAACCCATGTTTCTTACCTCCAGCAGCACATGGGCATCACTGGGAGAGGTCTTACCATTATTAATACCTAGACCATTGCAGAAAATGTCTGGGGATAGAGAACAGGCATCTGTGGGGTTTTTTTTAAATGTATTTTTTAATGCACTAGAGTTATACATAGTGGTTCATTTTGACGTGGTTGTACATGCATGGAGTATCATTTGCTCCATTTCAAGTCCCCAGTACTTCATCTTTCCATGCCCTCCTGCCTCCCCCTGGTCCCCTTCCTTGACTCTACTGGTCTTCCTTGTACTTGTTTATACAACAGGGATTAATATCCAGATTATATAAAGAACTAAAAAAACTTAACACCAAAAACATAATAACAAATAACCCAATCAATAAATGGGCAAAACAACTAAACACACATTTCTCAAGAGAAAATATAAATTACCAACAAATACATGAAAAAATGTTCAACATCCCTAGCCATCACTGAAGTGCAAATGAGAACTATTTTGAGATTTCATTTCACTCCAGTTAGAATAATAATCATCAAGAAGACAAATAACGATAAATGTTAGGATTGGGAGAAAAGATACACTTTTATTAGTGGGACTGAAAATTAGTACAACCACTGTGGGACGCGGTGTGGAGACTGCTGAAAGGGAATGGGTCCACCATGTAACCAGCTGTCCCCTCCCTGGTATTTATCCAAAAGAACTAAAGTGGTCGTTGTCCAGCGGTACAGGCACATCAATGTTTTTATCAGCACAGTTCACAATCGCCAGGTTAGGGAACCAGCTCAAGTGCCTGACAACAGGTGAATGGAATAAGAAAATGTGGCATAAGTAACAAGGGACTTTTACTCAGCCATAAAAAAAGAATGAAATGATGACATTTGCAGGAAAACGGATGGAACTGGAGAACATCATGCTAAGCCGGACTCAGAAAATCAGGTACCAAATGTTTTCTCTTATGTGAGGAAGCTTGAGCAAAGTAAAGGGAAAAGAGGGATGGGATCCCATGGAAGTAGAAGGGAGATCAGTGGAGGAGAGGAAGCGGGTTGAGGGGAGGTAGGAATGGGAAAAGGGAGGAACTGAGGGTGAAATCGGCCCAATTTGTGCTGTTGATATATGAATACAACACAGTGAGGCCCATCTGTGTTTATACTAAGAAGGCCTCTGTGTTCTTACCAAGCTCCCCGCCGGTTCTGTGCTTGGGAAAGTCAAGACCCCTTTTCTAGATCCAATGATTGGACATTGGTCTTGGCTCATTGGTTTCAAGAGGGAGAAGCTCAAAGGAATGAGCCACTCCTGAAGCTGGGATGGCATTCCAAAGGCTGTCTTCCATCTCATTCTTCACCACCTTAAAGAACCATGCCGAGTCAATCCCCAGCCAAGCAGGCCTACCTGCCTTTCACACAGACACCTGATTACTGTGTGCTGCGCGGACACAAAGCCCACTCTTCACTGCGTCATCCTGGGGTTGGTCCCTCATGCGCCTCCTCCTGCTCAGCACTTCGTGGCTGTGCATCAATCAGCACTGCTTTTCATTTTCTGTCCGTCATTACAGTTTCAAATCATTGGTCCTTTAGTGCCCATGGCCATGAGACTGTGTGTGGGGCCACTGGAGCACCTTCACGTTTCTGCACAGCAGGTGGGCATAGTGGGATTAATGATGTCTGTGTGAGAATTTTTGAGTTGAGGATTAAAACTTGTCAACTTTTTGAGAATTGACTGAAACTCAGTGCCTTCTCAATGCTATGAGTGCTTACAAGTAGGACCTCCTTTGTCATGAAAAGGTCTTTGGAAAGCTGCTGGAATCTTAAGCAACCAAAGTAATTTTAGTTCTCCAGAAAAAAAATCCTAGGTAGCTTGACCTTTGCCAATTGCTGGTATTCTTCACTCCGTGAAAGAGTCGCGTTTCGGCTAGGACTTCCATATGGTACAGGATCTAAGTCCACAGTACACTTGGGGTGAAAGCAAAAAGTTCATACTTAAGTAGTTTTTAAGTGAATATGGACTTCGAAAGAGCTGTAGCCAAAGATCTCATTGTCCAAACTTATTTTCAACAGATCTTCCTTTTGGCATTTTATCAACTCTCCAAACTTCCTTTGTAATGTTCTTAGACTGGTGGTCACAATGGAGACCCTGTTGTCCTTAACTCCTTCCTGTGAGCATCACTTGAACCAAAGAAACGAGATTCGGAAAAGTACATTCTCTAAAAAGATGTCAATATAAACCAGGATGGAATCACTGAGCTACACATAAGAAAGTAAAATTGTTTTCACTAAAAGATTACATTACATCAGAACTCATAAATCTCACTTGATATTGCCACATTAATACAAAATTCATAACCTCCACCTGCTGTCTCCCAACTTTCAATTCTTAAGCTTTTCCAGTAATAAAATAGTCTCTCTGCTACTAAAATGGACAGCACTTCTCCATCAAATATACATTGTTTTAGGAAAATACCAGTTTCTCAAAACTGATGCAAAACCTAAAAATGGCTGTGGTGTGTCTCTGCTGTTTGTGTTGCCCCTCCCACCTCGCCTCTTTATCTGGCCTCCCTGTTTCCTGAACTTGGACACCTGATTAGTGCTCACTCTAAATCCTGTTAACTGCATTTGACTAACAACAAAAGCTACCCTTTCTCTAGCTTTTCAAGCAGATGTTTCTAATTAATTCCAGAGCTCCTCCTTATTTTAAAATTACTTTTCCTTTTTATTCCATACCACTTGCAAGGTATTTTGTGATAGGCTGACAAACATTCAGAGGTTTTATGTGTGTGCTTAATATTCCTGCAGAAAATCTAAATTGCTTTAGGGCAGGAGCCCAGATTAGTTTTGAACGCACTATAGTATCTACCAGATGTTTAGTTCTGCCACAGATTCTTATCAAACACTCCTTGAGTTGTGTGTTTGTGGGTCTTCTACCTTGAAAGCCCAGCCCTCTGCATCCTGCTCCTACTGACCTTCTTGACTGACACTTTCTGACTGTGTTTTCTGCTTTCTCTCTTTGGATGCTTCTATTCCTGTTGTAGTTATGACCTCTCTCACAGTGCATAGTAAGTGCATATTACTTGTGCATATTATCATACAGGTATGAGTCTTGAAAAGCTTCTGAAATATGGTTATTGTCTTGGTCCATTTGGGGCTGCTGTAGCAGAATGCCACAAACTGGGTAATTTTTAATAAGCAGAAATTTATCTGGCTCACAGTTCTGGAGATTGAGAAGCCCAACACTGAGCAGCCATAGTTGATGAGGGCTTCTTACTGCATTGTGACATGGTGGTTGGCATCACAGGTGGGGGGCGGGCTCATATATTTTTTAATCAAGTATTCTATTTTTTTTAAAGAGTCAGTGATCTTACCAGTTCTCAACATGCAGGAACTGTAATGGCTCAACTGGGTAGGAGCCTCCCTTCCTGTAGCTCAGCCAGGGTGAAGGAGGGTCATTGGTCGCATCTTCTTGTTCCTGAGAAAGGCTGCTCATTCCATGTGCAGGGCTGTGCTGGGGTGTGGGTTTATTGTAGTATCAGTGGCCAATGGCCACAAAATTCTAGCTACATCAGGAACCTTTCAGTGTAAAGGGATGCTATTAGCGCAGCAGTTCCGAGGTATCACTGGGACATTGGTTCCAGAACCCCCGTGGATACCAAAACCCAAAGGTGCTAAAGTCTCTCATGTTAAATGGCACAGTGTTTGCCTATAACCTGTCCACATCCTCACATCCTGTAGGTCATCCCTAGATACTTACAATGCCAGGTACAGCATACACAGTAGGTAAAGTTGCAGTGCTTGGTTGTTTAGGAAGTACTGGCAACAAGGAGAATGTGCATGACTATTCAGAGCAGAAGGCATTGTTAGAAATTATTTTCCATCCATGACAGGTTGAATGCCTCATGCTGAACCCGTGGATCCGAGAACCCGCTGTAACTTTGCTGAGATACTGATATAAATCTGGGCTGTTCTAAGCACATCAGAACCCAGAATTGTGCACCCATCTGAGACTTGCTTTTCTCAAATTAGATTGCTCTGAGTTTCTTTGCATTCTTTCTGAAATTATAACACTAAATGAGAACACAAAACTCTAATTGAAGTGTGGTGAATGTCAGAGGCAGAATGTACCAGACAAATGAGGAGATAATTTTATTTGTTATTAAAATGGAGACAAAGTTCCTAACCAGAGAAGCCTCCAAGGACAGGAAGAGCCCCTGGGGTTAGCAGAGGCAGGCGACCCAGGGAGTCAGCTTGTGACCCTGCAATCAGAGAAGGGTGGAGGTGGGCTTCAGGGAACGAAAGACAAAGTAAAGACAGAAATTTACTTCTTTCCTATTAATTGAGTACAAAAAAAAAAAGAAGAAGAAAAGAAAAAATACAGTAAAAAATAGAATACATGTGATTAGTTTAAATTATAGAGAGCAGACAATGGCAGGAAGACATAAACAGGAAAATTTATCAACACCTATTACAACAGAAAATAATCACAAAGATCAAATGCTGACATGAAGAACAAAATGCAAATGTGGAGATCCATGACGGGCTGGCCTGGGCAACTGCGGCAGGAGCCACTCCTGTGGCTTAAGAGGGGTCCTGGGGTCCAGGTAATATGGAAGCCCAGAAAAACGAACTAATAAAACTGCACCAAGGAAAAGAAGGAAGAGCGGAGCGACCAAGTGCACCCCAGGAGCACCCCAGTCTTCAGTTCTGTGGGCAGGCGGTCCCAGGAAGTCTAGAGCCTCCTCTGACAGCCTGGAGGACCAGGAGCCAGGGGGAGTCATTTTCCCTTGGGAGCCGGGCCTCAGTTCCCTCAGCAGCCAGGACTTGCCTGTTAAAAACTCCTGCAGCCACTGAGGACCATCAGTGTCCTGGCCGGCCAGCTCCCACGGGGGTGCCAAAGAGAAGTGCAGGATGACAGAATCCCAGCGACTTCCATCCCATTTGCACACTTCAGCTTAGCATATACACATCATATCACATGTCCCCTATGGTCTGGAAGATCCAGACACACCAAAACCATTAAAGGAGAGACCTGTTTATGAATAATGCATGATAGTTCTTTTGCTTTGAAAACCTCTTGGCTTCTATTAGCATAATCAGGGCTAGTTCAGATTCCCCAGGGAGGTGCTACTGGAGTTTTTTCTCACACATTACATGTAAGACATTTCCACTTGGGAAAATCTGAGACGTGGCTCTAAAAGACGTACATACAGGTGGAGCTGATCTGATCAAGCTGCATTCAATGAGGGAGGAAGAAAATATTAGACTGGTGTACATATTTCCATAGGGCCCAGGTTAAACTGATCAATTTGAAAAACGAAGGATTTAGAATGTCATATTTTGATTTTTCTGAGATGGTAAGAGAAGCATTATGTGACGATATATAAAGGGACAGAAAGCCTTTTGGAGGCCGTGTCAATATGCAGGTATTTGTGGAATCAAGTCGTATAAATTATTGAAAACAGGGAATTAATCTTTCAACAAGAGCTAAGGGTGAAGAATTACTGAAGAACATGAATTTAATGAAGAGCACTGACCTAAAAAAGAAAAGCACAATTATAAAGAGAACAGAAGGAAGAAATAAGGCAAAATAGGCAGTTTTTATCTTGATCTGCAAATGCTGTCACATTGGGGAAGATAGCACCTCAGACCCAGTGAGATAGCGACTGCGTTAGCCTGGGTGACCTCCGATGATAAACCCAGGCCTAGGTGTTACACTTGCTCACTTACAAACCAGTGAGAGACCTGACCTTCCCTGCCACTGTACCAGGGAGGCCCCTGAGCCCTGGCACCCGGATCTCCTCTCTCCAACTCCAGAGCGCAGAGCGGCAGGCACCCTGCAGCCGCCCACAGCCCTCAGGCCTCAGCAGAGATCTCTCTGGGGTTCCTACCTGGCTCCCAGCCCTCCCTGAGTAGGATATGGACCCCAAGAAACAGGGGCTATTCCCAGTGGCATGCCCAGGCTTTGCGACATTATCTGCCACGTGACGGGTGTTCCACACACATTTGCTAGTCAATTAGCAATTAGTTTTGAAACTCTTCTAAGTGAGGCACTCCCTGATTCCATTTCTAGGTTCCGAATTTTGCCTTAAAAAAGCATTTCTAGGGCTGAGGATATAGCTCAGTTGGTAGGGTGCCTCCTTGCAAGCACAAGGCCATGGGTTCAATCCCCAGCACCTCAAAAAAAAAAAAAAAAGGCATTTCTAGGGCTATAAATGGGAAACTAAGGAAAGGGGACAGGACAAAGCCTGGAGCCCTACAAAGGGGCCCAGGGAACGCTCAGAGGTCAAGTGTCTGCCAGCACCATCAACGCGTCCTAGTGCTGTCCCAGGTCTGTGGTGCCTCGTCCATGCCCGGGAACCTGGAGCTTCACCTCTTGAGGTAGACCCCGGAGGGGGAGGGGACGGGCGTTCACAGCCCCTCTGCCCCGGAAGGCAGGACAGGCTCCTCACAGACCATGGCCGCTTCTGCACTTGTATGTAAGTGCCCTGAGCCACCCAGTGCCTCCCTGGTGACCAGCGACTCCTCCAGGACCTTTCTCGAGAGATGAGGACGAAGTCAAAGCTGCTATTCAGAGGGCCTAGGGACCCAGCACCACCACACGCAGCATCTCCTCCGGGACTTGGGTAGAACCGTCATCCCCGCTGACTGTAATTTTGGGGTGCTAAGAGGTGAACAAACAAAAACACAACAAACTAGGTCCCCCCCGCCGAAAGGGTGCCAATCATGACACCGACACAGGGATTGCAGTGAGCACCTTCGTCTTTCTAGATGATGGGTTGGTAAAGCAGCACCCAAATTGGCAGGCTCAGGACTCGAGTGCCCCCCACACCCCAGATCTGTTCTTTCCTCACTCATGAACCAATTTGTGAAAAAGCAGCTGCATAAAGTGAGCCTGTGTCAACAGCATACTTTTAGATAAGAGCTATGACGCAGTCCTTGGACGTCTTTCCTTGCAGCAGTGAGTTCTGTGAGCTGAGTGCTCTCCATGTCTGCAGTGGGCGAGAGTGCTCCCTGCCTGCTACCGAGCAGGCGCTCAGCAGACGCTTGCTGAATGAGTGAATGAACAAATGAACAAACCTGTTGAAAAAAGAGAATAATAGTTATCTCCCAAGGGCTTTGGAGAAATGCTGAGCTAATCTATGTAGAACACTTGGCATAACGCCTGGCATGTAATGGACGCAGTATAGCAGTTGTTATTCTTGTTATTCACAAGAACCCCTGGGGATGGACTCTCATGGACTTACATAGGAACAGGACTTAGTAGCTCTGGTGGGATGGGTGAGGGATGGGCGGGGTTCTCTACCATACCCCTGCATTGCTTATCTTATCATAATTATGATACTTTCATTCACATAGAAGGGATATGAAGAAACTGAGGATACCTCCTTCATTTAAAGTATAGAATAACAGTTTGAGAGCCTATTTTTATTTCTTATTGGGTAGGGAAGTTTGGGTCAAGTTCAATAAGATGCAAGAAAAACCCTTAAAATCCAGTCTTGACCTGTGTCTACTCAAGTTTTCCACTTCTTTTCTTCCAACTGATGTTGATAATTGTGTGTGTGTGTGTGCGCGCGCGCGTGTGTGTGTGTGCCCATGCACGTGTGTTCTGGGAAATGAAGCCTGAGCTATATTCCCAGCCTGTTTTTATTGTGGGATGGGCCTTGCTAAGCTGTTGAGGCTGGCCTCAGACTTGCAATCCTCCTTCCTCAGCCTCCTGAGTTGTTGAGGTAACAGGCATGCACCACTGGACCCAGTGTGACGTCGATAATCTGAAATGGAGTCCACACACTTCACCCACAGAACCTGCAGAAACTGCCACAGCCTTTGAGTGTAGCTGTCACACATCCGAGTCAGATCCTGGGTCTGTTTATGAACGTTCCATTGTCCTGAAAGGGCTGGGAGACGGGAGCCATGCCTGTAAGTTCGTTTCCTGAGGTGTGTATTTCTTTACTGTTACCAGGGAAGCTACGTTCTCACTTGGCTCCTGGGTCTTAGCTTTCCCACCGTTAGTGAATTTCACTGTCCCTAGTCACGTAAGCCCTGGGTGACTTCTGGCAGTCCTCCTTGTGACTTCCTCCTCTGCACACTCTACGTTGGAGGCTCACGGCCTGGGAGAACGTGTCCTGCTTGCGACACTGTTCTCGGGTTGCGTCCCATGGCGTGTTGGGACTCCTGCTGACTTGTTCCTCATCGGTGCCTGGAGGATGGTCCCTTGATTGCCTCAGAGTTTTGTTCAGTGCTTCCCAAACAATTCTGCCTCATGACACACAAAGCTCCCGATGTTTGTAGGATGTACTGGGGAAAATAAGGCTGCCCTTTGTATGGCCTCAGCTGAGGGGCTCTGGCAGCCCTGCCCACCCCCACCCACCCCCAAGTAGCCCCAAGGTCCCGGGAATTGATTCCTTGGACCCTAGGTGCAGCGGCTCAGTCATAATCCCATTTTAAATGTTTATGAGCTCATTGATTTTCAGTCAGAGAAGTAGGTTAAATTTTGACTTATTAAACTTATGATCTTGACCAAGTTACCTTCATCCTAAGCCTTTGCTTCCTCATTGACATGAGAGCCGCCCCATAGCTTGAACCTGTGTGAGATGCTGGCCAGGGGGAAGCTCTCTGCCTGTCAGCACCTGCTTCCATCATCACCATTCACCACCACATCATTACTCATCATTATTTGTAATATTTGTCACAATAATAATTATAGCCTTGCTGGATGCCTTGTGGTTCCAGCTGCTTGGGTGGCTGAGGCAGGAGGATCACAAGCTCAAAACAAGCCTCAGCAACTTAGTGACACCCGGTCTCCAAATAAAAATAAAAATGGCTAGGGATGTGGCCCAGTAGTAAAGCACCCCTGGGTTCAATCCCTGGTATGATGATGATAATAATAATAATAATAATAATAATATTAACATATAACTATTGATACTAATCATCATTACTCTATAGCCCTGCTAACCCAGGAGCTCCAGAGAGCAGTAGGCCTCTTCCATGCCTTTCATCAGCGGCTGCCCTGGGGGGCGAGCAGGCCTGCGGCCTGATGACTCTGCTCCCCAGTGAGTGCTGTGCTCCAGGTTTGCTCCCGTCACTCTGGTTCTTGTTATTTCCTCAACTTCTGACTTGGAAAGCACGAGCTGGCGCACGCTTGGCAGCTTGAGCCCTTGTCTTGTGCTGTCCCGTGCTGGAGCTGCTGGCCACATGTCACTGTGTAAATTTGCACTGGAATTAATTAAACTTCCGTGAAGCAGAGGCTCAGCTCCTCGGCTGGGCTTCAGCGCTGCAAGTGGCCGCTCGCTGTGCCTGGCGCAGAGCAGATGCAGGGCAGTTCTGTTACGGCGGGACGTCCTGTGGCGGCTGTTTGAAGGCCCTGGCAGTAGCTGTCCGGTCCTGAAGCCCTACAGCACCAGCTTTCAACAGACAGGCTCCCCAGCTCCTGAGGGGTGGGCTGCTCCTCCGGGGGAGTTTCCTGCTCCATCCCGCAGGCGACCAGTTCTGCCTTAGCTGCTGTCCGAATTTCTTTCATGGAGGTGGCTAAGGAAAGCTTGTTGCCACCATCGTAAGCAGGGGCTGCACGTTGGGAGATCTTTTTCTCCTTAAACCTGACTATTCCTCTTGCTCCTTTTGCCCTGCGCTTATTAGAGGTGATGGAGCCTGGCTGCAGACCACGCGCCCACTTTCATGCTGCCTAGCAGTCGCTGAAAACCTTGCTCATTATCTTCCTGCTAACTGCTCAAATCTTCTTGTTCCGCCAGCCTGGGGCCCTTCCTCTGCGCAGCACAGAAGCCTTCAAAGCAGACTTCACGGAGAGGCGGGCCTGGGCTTTGGGCCTCCAGGCAGGGTACCATCTCCCATCTCCAAGGTTCCTAATGGCCCTGGGCATGGGGTGGAGATTGGCCCTAGATCCCAGCTGACTTTGAAGGAGGAGGGGCACCAGCCCAGCTGTCCCTTAGAATAATCCAGAGTCCCCAGTGCAAGATGGATTCCAGGAAAGCGCAATAAGAGGGAGAATGTTCTTCTCGGTTGTCTAAGTGAGGAGAAAAATAAGAAAGTCAGAGAGGCCAGCGCCTACATGTGGCTCTGTAGGGTAATAAGCTGGCTCTGTGTCAGGCGGGGAGGAGGCGGAGGAAGCTGTGGCCCCCTGATCCTGAGGTTGGGGAGCCGGGAGAATAAGGGGCCACTCGTTGGAGGGAAGGTTGTAGAGAAGAGCTGGCTTTCAGGGTGTAATGGGGTCTATATGGGAGGCTTAAATTATTCAATCCTCTTAAATTTTTCTGAGTATAAATTATTAACCCTTATTAACCTTCTCTTCATTTCCCTTATCTGGGCAAAGGCAGTTTAAACATAGCAGCAACCTGTCCCTCAGACCTCTTTCCTCCTAGGCGCTCTGTCACACAGCACTCCTCAGTCGATGGAAGATGAAAGTGAATTTCACAAAGGCAGCAGCTGACAAGACAAGGAGCCCACTTCGGCAGAAAACTTAACATTCACCTCAATCCACAGAAACTGTCAAATAAGAATGTGCATCATCGGGAAGAATAAAGAGGAGGAGGAGGAGGCCCCAGTGGGCCAGATCCAAGGGGAGAATTTGAGAGCCAGAGAAATTTGCAAGGTTGGCTCTCCCTTGACTGTGGCTCTGATTTTTAATTTGGATCACCCAGGAAACACTTTTGCTGTGTTTTATTTTCTCATATTTGAAATGAGAATTTTGGCTTAGAGATGTTCTCAAAGCCAGTTAATAAATAAGCACAAGGACAAACGAGGTGTGCTTTTTGCATCTGTGGAAAGGAGTGAGGGAAAGAGACTCAGTCTGTGTGAAAGTTATCTCAGCCCCTTTTAAAGAATGGTGAGTGGACTCCAATTACAACAGGACAAAGTTGGAGGTTTACAGTCGAGGCACAGAGTGCGGCAGGCGAGGTCAGGGGTCGAAAATAGAGGCTCAGGCGATCCTCGGCCAGCTGACCCCGCAGGCTCTGGCTGAAGGCAGGTCAGTGGACAGACATCAGCTGGGGATGGTGGAGCATGAGGAACCGAGCAGCTCTCAAGGGTGGATGAGGAAGTCTGAAAGTCAAGGCCAAACCTGAAAGAGGATTGAGAGGAACTAGCCAGAGAGAGAGAGACTGTCATTGGGAGCCACTAAAGAAGCCATTGAAATGTGCTTCCTTCCACTTCCTGTCTCAGCCCTGCTGCTGTGAACTTTCACCACGCTTCCTGGAGGCTTCTTTTTGGTTTTATTATGAAAAAGGGGACAGGGCCTTACACCTGTTCTGCTGTTGGTCTTCCAGATGGGCCAACCAGCTTGCCACTGGCCAGAGCAGCCGCTCCCTGGACAGCCCAGCAGGTGCGCTTTAGCTGTGGGCGCCCTCTTGTTGGGACATTGCACTAACCCTAACCGACCCTGAAACAGTCTGCTCATTAATCGAGGTGCCCCAGATGCCAGCAGCAGAGCCAGCTCCTCCTCCCTAATTATATGGTCTTCACTTTCCATTAAGTGGCCTTCCTGTGGGGCCTGGGGGGTGGTGTTGGGTGACTTGCAATAGAGCAGGAGGTGGCGAGCAGTGGCGGTGGGTCTGGGCACCGGTGGGCAGAGCCCTTCGTTGTTCCTGGCAGAGCGGAGAGAGCCCTCCTCGGTGCACCTGCCGACTGCAGGCGAGCAGTGCCCGGCCTCTGGAGGCTGAGCCTGCCGATGATGGAAGGCTTCTTTTGTAGGAATGTCATCAGATAACCTGATAAAAACAAAATTGAATCTGTCAGATTTTGATGCCAGAGTGTGAAATATTGCTAATGCTCCCTAAAACTGTCACTGCTAATAAGATTTTATAATAGAATATGTTGTGTGTATTTGCACACCACTCACCACTCTGAGCCTTCTGACTTTCTTTTCTGTGTTCTTTTGGAAATGTGACCAGTGGCTGATTGCCTGGGCCCATCCTCCATCTCTTCTTGGTATCCAGGCTGCCTCCACTGAGTACAAGGCTTTAACGTGTTCAGGTGAATTCTGAAATCAGAGGACATTCCTGATGCAAGAAAGTCTGAGAGGCAGGGATGTGTGGGAACTCTGTCGTCAGAAGGACAGGTCTCTTCCAGAGTTCTGATCACCGAAGTAGAGTTCTAGGGATTCTGGACTCAGTGGAATCCTCTGAGGAATGGACCAAACGGTCCTCTTGGAATGGACCAAAACTTCCTTGGTGTATTAGTCAGCTTTTCATCACTGTGACAAAATACCTGAGGAAAAGCAACTTAGAGGAGGAAGATGTATTTTGGCTCACCTTTCAAAGGTTTCAGTCATTGAGAGCTGGCTCCATTATTTTGGACCTGAGCTGAGGCAGAACATCATGGCAGAAGAGCATAGCAGACCAAAGTTCATGGTGACTGGGGCAAGGGGCTGGGGACAGGAGTCCCCATTGTTACATTTCAACAGACCCGCTCCCTTCAACTAGGTTCCTCCTCCTACAGTTTCCACCAACTCCCCAAAATGCCATCGCACTACAAATCCATAATGGATTTGTTCATTGGTGAGGCAGAGCTTTTGTGATCCAGTCACTTCCCAAGAGCCCGGTCTCTGGATACTTCCACACTGAGGACCAAGTTTTTAATGTGCACCAGGCTCAGGGACACTTCATACAAGCCATAACACCCTTCAGCCATGTGACAGCTCTCACCTCTAGATTCTCATTAACAGGGCTTCCTCCCCTATCTCTGCTTCTCTCATGGCCTCATTTCCACTATTTTGTTCTTGAACCCAGGCCTGCACCTTCCCTAACCCCGTCCTTCCTCTAGGCCAGACCAGGCACCTGCTAGGCACGCCAGCCCCCAGCGTTTCTGGGACTGCTCTGCCAGGGCCTGTCCTCCTCTCGGGCCTCTCGCAGAGTCCAGCAAGTCTCTGGTTCTTGCTCCCTCTGTTCCCATAACCCAGTCCCTGAAGTGACCACAGTCTCTGGCTACCATGACAAGAGGTGAGGCCTAGGGAAGTTTCCGGAGACTCTGCCCAGGCCCACCTCTTGACTTTGACTGACAGCAGGATGACAGAATTCAATTTGCCACTGCCTTGTGAACTCTAGGTCACTTTGGCCCATGCTGACCAATCCTAATTGGAACCTGTTCCTACATATTTTATGGTTAAGGGGAATTATCTTATGTCCCTGAATTCTGGAATCTGGTCCATATAAGGTTACAAAAGTTCCCCCCTTTAGGGTTCCTTGAGTTCCTCTTGTGGACATTATTTTGGGTCTGCATTTCCCCTGAAGATAACAGGCAGTTTGCTGAGAAATGGGACATATCTTGTCCAAGAGAACCAGGCAGGGTGGCAGGTGAATTGCTTCTTGGAAAAGCAGGCACGTCGAGGTCAGCATGTGGGCCCAGTTTGCAGAATTAGTCCCTAACCTTGCATTTCTACTGCTTGTCTGTCCCCTTTCAACTGTGAGTGCGGGTTTAAGGCACACTGCCTCCCAGTGAGCAGGGCACCCCTTTGCCCATCTGTAGGTAAAGCTGAGTTTTCAGAATGGCCCTGTTCTTGGAAGAATCTGAAGCTGGTCTCCAGAGTTTGGGCCGTGGTTGTGGATGGATTCCCTGGTGAGGGCTGTAGTAAGACCTCAGTGGCAGCATGTGTTTAAGAACTAAATGAGTCAGAGTCAGAGGCCATTGGCAGGCAGCCTGGCACAGGGCACAGACCCCTGGCAGCAGCTGCCCCAGCAGCCCCAGCACCATGTGGGCACCACTGCTGGTGGGAGCCGAGGGGACACACAGGGCAGAGCCCTCCCCCTCCTGCTGTCCTGGGCCGGGGGACATGCCTTCTGCTCTGCTCCTGACAGGTCCTGTTCCTATTGGGATCAGCAGTGACAGGAGGTCCTGAGACCCTTGCTGCTGAAGTGCCCTTATCAGCACTCCTTGCTCTAGAAATACCAAAAGAAAAGCTTTGTGAATTCCTACCTCCAAGTGCTTTTATGCAGTGCCAATCACAGCGGCCAATCGGGATGCAATTCTTCCTCAGATTTAGTTCCCAATGGACAATGGTACGCTCGCCTTGGTTTTACCAAACATTGTGCAAAATCTCTCCTCACCATTGATTTCCTATTATCCAGAATCTGGCCCTGGAGAACTTGCAATCATTAATCAGTCGCTACTATTCCTTTCAGTTTATTCACTAGTTTGGATTTTATTTTTTAATATTTAAAAAAATAAAGAAGGCACCCAAGAAACCAGGGAGTTTATCAATTGCAGTCCTAGAGCGGCTGAGGCTGTACAGAGCAGGAGGTCCGCAGGACAACGACTTAATTACAGGAGCCAAAGTCTGATTTGAATTGTAAATCCTCTGCTGATGCCTAATTTCAGTCTCCCTTTGAGTGAAGTGAATTTTAAAGCACAAACATGCCACGCTCGCTCGTGGACAGCAGCCCCACCTAGGGGTGGAATCGATGGTTCTCTCTCCTTTGTGTCTCTCTTCAGTGTTGGTTCCCTCCCAGCCCATCAGGGAGAGGAGCGGGGAGCTCCCAGATTTGCAGACAGATTTCCATAGGTCCATGTGGAGCACTGAGATGTGAGGAGACTGTGATTTGGCCTTCAGGGCAGGAGGCAGCTGGTCACAGGACACCTTCTTCCATAGGGCATCGCTGGAAAACCAGCAGCCAGCGGTGCCCCCTCATCTAGGACCCTTGCCCCCAGTGCCAGGGAATCAGCTTTACCAGTGAGCCACCAGGCCACAAAGGTGAGAGTGGAGCCAGAGGATTGGCAGAGACCCCCAGTCTTGCCAGGGGAGCCAAGGGCGTGGGGATGCCACCTTGCCTCTTGGGGACTGTGGTGGCCTTAGCTTTAACCCCGGGGGCTGTGCACAGCTGCACTCCATTGCTCAGGAGCCAGGAGGGACTGAGAATTGGAGACTGAGCCACCTCCTGGCTAGAGATGCTAGAATGGGGTGGGACAGGGGCCTGGCAGGAGCACGAGGTGCTTCCAGTCCGGCAGCTGGACTGCAGATTTCCGTTTCCTCCTATTTCCTGCCTCCCATGTACATGAGCTTGCTCTTGGTTTTTACTCCATAGAGAATTCCTGGAGAGACATGTGCTAATGATAATCGTCTCTGCTGTCACTTAGAAAATCACAATTTAGAGTAACGAGAAGGTTTAAAAAGCAGCTGTTTATTAAAGGGAACCCTGTCCTAGCTCCATCCAAGTTCACCGAACTCTCGTTCATGCTTTACTTAGTATGAGGTGATAAAATTGAAAATTGATGGCATGTAGGAGGCCAGATTGAATCCAGGCCTCTCAAGCTGACAGTTCTAACTGAATCATGCATGGCAATTTCCCTCGTCCCCAGCAAGCGATGAGGGTGGAAGGCAGAGCCAGGTGGGGACTCCCCGTGACTCTCGGCCTCACAGAGCCTCCAGGCTCCTGGCAGAAGTAGAAGACGCCTGGCAGGACTTCTGGGACCTTGGCGAGGGTGCCCAGGGAACAGGCTAAGGCAGACCCAATGCCTCGGGGGGGACATGACGGCCCGACTTAGCACCACTGAAGCTGGTGGTGGAGGGACGCCCGCAGCGCCGCCTCCTACACACCAAGAGCAAGCCGGCAGCCTCTGCAGAGGAGGCCGGTGAGCTCAGAACCCCACCCCGTTAAAGACCAAAGCCCGTCATTTGCTTGGCAAAAAGGCATTGGAAATACCAAGGGAGTCATCTGCTGGCGAGCAGCCAGGCCGTACCAGAAAGCACCGGGTATTTAACTGAAAATACCTCTGCGTGGGCAGCTGGGGACCTGCGGGCGCTCTGCTCTGCCACAGAACTCCCACCCCCGGGCGGCGTGTGTACACAAACCCCAGACTCGGCGACGCACGTCACCCACACCCAGGAGACTTAAGTAAAAAGGACTCTGCGTGTGTGGCTGGGAAGTGTGTTCCCTCTGCTGGTGTCCACACGCGGACTGGGTCACGGACCCAGGCAAGTGGTAAATGGCTGTCGGCCCCCCTCCCCCTCTTTTGAGGCCCCACTGTGCCTGGTCCCCACAGGTCCCTCCTCTGTGCATGCGGGCCAGGCTGCAGGCGGGCGCTGTGGAGCAGGATTGCCGATGCCGCCAGCGCGTGGGGCCTTACATCACTGTCGCATTAGTCTAAGCAGAATAGAGCAGATTGTTTATTTTGGTTTAGCTCCGCTTCAGGCTGTAACATCAGATGTAATTCCCAGAGTGACAAATTCCAATAGCAATGTCACAGATTAAACAAGAGCGAGGAAGAGCCGGGGTGAGCACTTTCCCCAGGGGACACACAGTGGGGCTCTGTCTGGATGCATCTGCCCAAGTGTCCCTGCCCCAGGCAGCCTGCATCCTCTGCCCACACCACACCGCGGTAGCCATACCTTCCCATGGGTCCATAAGCCAGGTCTTTAACTCTTTGAAAATAGTAATTAAAGATGATTCCTCCTTTTCCTTAGAGCATATTTAACTCCTTTCATATTTCATATTTTACAGAATCCGCTAAGTGCTGTTCAATATCGTGGCGCTGCAGTGGGGAGAGAGGATTAGTAAGAACCCTAAGTGGCAGACTTGCCTTGGAGTGACTTGGCTACAGAGGGTACTAATGACACCCAAGGAGTAGGGGCTCGACCTCTGCCTGCCGAGGGGGCTGCAGGGACAGGGCACGCACAATCCCTGAGGTTCATGGTCACAGAGCTTCCCAGGGCGGACAGATCCTGCAGTCCCACCGCAGACCTAGGGCAGGCCGTGGTGGGCCAGGAGCCAGGGCAGACACTCATGGTTCCCAGCATGGTGGCCCTGGTTCCCGTGAGACTCACTCCATTACAGCCATCACTGACCACAAGCCTGTGACCCAGGTACCCGTGGCACCTGCTTTCCTTGTGTCACCTGAAAACCTTCGAAGTGTCTGTATGTGGGTGCCACTGTCCTTATTTCACGTGAAACTCCCTCCCCGTCAGTGTGTGAAGCCATCTGCAGAATGCACTGTCACCATGAAGCAGTCCAAAGCTGAAGCCAGCCCGTTAGCAGCAGGCGCGTTCTGAGGAAACCCTGCTCCCAGGTGGAAGGGTGATTACAAGGGATCTAACTGTGTTGAAGTTACTATTCAAACTGAGCATCAGTTTATTACATTTTCCCAAACAAGTTATGGATAAGAACTGTTAAATAATAACGATGCCTAATTTCCATGAGCTATTTTGAGCACAGGGCTGTGGATGCTGGTTTTTCTCTTGTAAATGAGGTGTGGTCTCTGGTGAAGCCTCAGATGCCCATCTGCGGATTTTCCCATGAGCCTGGTCCCGGCCTTCCAGCAGTAGAGGAGGAGGGCGTGGGACAGAGGGATTATTTGGCTGTGCAGATTCACCAGGGGGAAGATTTTGGATTAATACTTTGCATTTATCTAGTAAACCTCTCTGCCGTGAAGTCAGCGCATCTATATGTAAGGTGGTCCAGAAGCAGCTCTCCAAACTAGGCAGTGTCCCCGTCTGGATGAATGGATGGAGAAGCAGAGGTGGCTGCTGCTCTGCATGTGCTGGACCCTGACAGCATAGTGCATAGTGCAGCTTTCTCGGGTTGGGGCGGCGTCGACCCACAATGCACTTCTTCTTACTCTCTTAGCATTTGATTGTTTTCAAAGTACAGGGCAACGTGCTTTCTAGTGAACTGCTTTCCTGTGGATTTGGAGCCGTGCCTCCAGGAATAGATGGTGGATCACGAACCCCTTAAGATGCTAGGTTTACTACGAAGTATGTTTCTCAAATAAAGAGTTCTGCCCAAAGTTCTGGTAGGAGACCCCAGGGCTCCCAAGCAGGAGCAGGACTAGATCTGTCTCTCCCCTTCCAGTGCAGCCCACTCCTTGCTTCTGTAGTCTGAGCAGATATGTCCTGGCCACTGGGCACTGTGACTTAATTTTCCATAATGTGGGTGAGCTGCTGTAGATTTGCCTGACTTCTCTTCTCCATGGCCACATAACCAAACTCAGCCCATGTGCTCACCCCATCCCCAGCTACCACCCAGAAATCAGAGGTGAGTCACAGAGGCTGCTGCTTAGGAAGAGTCCTGGTAATATTCGTACCGGTGAACACAGATGAGAGGATGTCAAGATTAGGGCCATTAGAAAGCGCTAATGGAACCAAATGGTAGTGTGTTCCAGCTTCAGACAGGGGGTCGAAGCCTTTCGCCTGCTGCCTTTCAGCACCTTATGTTATAAGCAGCCTAACTCACCCCAGGACAGCCTCGAGTCCTTTCCTAAATGAGTCTTTCAGAAGTAAAGGGCAGAGCATTAGGAAATGGCTCAGCTCTCAGGGCTGTTAGGGGGAGGCCAGGAGGGAGTCATTTGGCTTCACAGGGGGGCTGTGTACCACGGAACAGCTGAGGAAGCACAGCTGGAGACTCCAGAGCTCAGGAACCACTAGATGGAGTCTCCTGGAGCTGGGAATGATCTTAACCTTCTGGCTGTATGAGACAAATCCTGGGCTCCCAGATCAACTGGGGGGCAGTGTCTGAGGGTTGGCAGGGGCCAATTCATCCCCAGGCCCCTTAGTTCAGTGTCAGACTGGCACTCAGCAGGCAGTGCATTGTCTAGAATGAGCTATTCTTATACACCATGCTGTGTGGCCTTGGGCAAGTATGTCCACCTCATCAAACTCCCCTTCCTAGTGCCCATGTGTGGAGCAGGGACAGTGACAGCCATGCCTCTGGCATGGCGGGTCTCCATGGTAGGTGTGGAGGGAGAGACGGAGGAGTCCCCCTCCTCAGCACCAGCCCTCAGCAGGACAGAGGGCAACGTTTGGAGATGTTTCTGGTTGCCATGATGCCATGAGAGGAAGATGCTATGGGAGGGTAGTAGGCAGGGATGCTGCCAAGTGTTTTGCAGCGCATAGCCTGGCCCACAGCGGAGCATCAGGGGCCCCTGTGCGCAGTGCTGGGGCCCAGACACCATGGGCTAGGGTGACGTGTTCATGTGGCACACCACGTGGACGGAGGACCAGGGGAGCTTGGGCGCCTGCCTCTGACTTACAGCTGAGGAGTCCTCAGATACTGACCTTTCTGTGTCTACACAGCAGCACTGTATTCTCATACCTCTTTGCAAAGCAGTACTAAACGAAAGTACTGGGGATGAGAGGGCCAAATTATGTCATACGCAAGTAAGTGTATGGCATAATGAATCCCACTGTCATGCACAATTATAATGCACCAATAAAATACTTCAAAGAATAAAGTACTAAATGACCAAAAAAATGTATTCTGTGGCTTCCCATAAAGCTATTTTATCTTGAATTTAAAATACAGGTTGAGATTCCCTAACCCTCAAAGCAAAAATACAAAATATTCCCAAATCTGAAACTTACGAGTGCTGATGGGAGGCAAATATGCCAAAATTGGGAAAACTCTGAAGTCTGAATCACTTCTGGTTCCCCACATTTCAGATAAGGGATGCCCAGCCTGTATGAGGCATGCCCATAAACATATGGAATTTTCTCAAACATGCCTTTTTTGCAAAAATGTTGCTAACTGAAAGTGTGAGAGGAGTAGAGAATGCGGCAGAGTCACCTGAGAACGAAGACTCACGTGCACCCAGTGATCTAGCTCTGTGTCGGCTGCTGTCCCTTTAGTAAAAAGCCCCTCCTTCATAATTGTGTCCAATCGGACAAGGACCTCCTACCTGGAAGAAAATTCCAAATGGGAACAGTTCAACAGATCCAAGACTGCAATTGGATCTGGGGGACAATCTGAGGGTATGGGGGACATTCTGAGGGAGTCTCTAGGGTTCTTGGCAGGTGACATAGCTTCTCCTGCTTCCAGAAGCCTCTGTGAGAGGACAGGGATCAGGGACAGCTGCAGACCTGGGCTGTGCTGGAGGAGGCTGTGGCAAGCCCGTCTCCTGCCTGCCTTCTCTGTTCCTTGCTGTCCCTGCCTTAGGGTTCTGAGCAGGGTGCAAAGCCAGCTGACTTTTACCCACACACCATGATTAAAGCCATCCACACAGATAAGATTTCATTCCCACTTAGATTTGCCATGCATGAAACTGGAGAGTCGGAGTCCACAAAAACCCCAGAGTGGAGAGAATGCTGGAGCTTCTCCTCCCCAGAGCCGCGCTCTCCCACCAAGCCCTGGAGTTCACAGCTGATTATTTTGAAGTGCATTTACTAGAAAAGCATGGCTGATGCTCTGAAAATCAGGGACCCCAATGGAGCCTGGGATTTCTCTCCTGTTTGTGTGTCAAGGAGGCTTTGCAGGCAGAATGCAGGACAATGCTATTTCTCCCTCTGTCAGTTCATGTTGATTTCGAGCTGGAGATGGAAGAAGGAGACGCTCTGGAAGAACTGATGTGTCACACAGAAATACACCTGGACAAGAGCAGCTCCCCATCCAGTTCTCAACACCAAGCCCATGTTTGTATCTCTGTGTGTTTCGTTCTAGTGCTGAGTGAGAGCTGCAGACCACCTGTGTTTCCCCAGCTACTTGAATCTGTTGGTTGGAGCTAGTTGCCAAGGACGTTGAGCATGTGGATTCAATGCCCTGAGGGGGCAGCTAGCTCCTGTCTTTGAGTTTGCACATCACGTCATGGTTTGCAGAGCATTTGCTTCCTGTTGACCCAGAGGAGGTTGGGGAAAGTGGATGAGGCAGAAGCTGAGGTCAGATGGTGTCTGCTTTTGCTCCCTGGGTCTGTGCTGTGGTCAGGAAACAGGATCACAGGAGTGGGAACTGGCCACCTCTGTGTCAGGAGCTTTCCAGGTTGCTTTACTTTTTCCTCAATGTGCTGCATGTCTTCAGAAGGAGCAGAGGGCCAAGCTAAAGAGTTTGTGTTTCTCCTATAAGAAACAGGGGGCATTTAAGACAGCACTTATGATTTTGTGTGTATTACAACATTAGTCACAAGAGTCAGGATATAGGATCAACCTATTTGTCCTTTGACAGATGAATTTTTTTAAAATGTGGCATACATATAGTGGAATACTATTCAGCCTTGAAAACAGAAATCTTATCACATGTGATGACATGGATGAGCCTGGAGAAGATTATGCCAAGTGAAAGAGCCAAGCACAGCAAAGCAAGGGCCACGTGGTGTCACGTGTGGGCTCTAAAAGTGTCAAACACACACAGAGTAGAAAGGTGGACACCAGAGGCCCTGATGGGGACAGGGAGATGTGATCAAAGGGCCCAGACTTTAGATGGGAGGAGTTCAAGAGACCTAGTGTACAAAGTGGTGAGTCTGGTTAATGACATTAGAATGTAAGCTTGAGAGTTAGAGTAGGTTTTAGTGCTCTCACCATAAGGAAACCATAAACGCGTGTGGTCATGCGTCCTTATGAATTAGCCCAATTCACCATTGCATGGTGAATACACATCGCTCATCAGGATGCCACGTTGCCCATCATGGATAGATATATACAGTTTTTATTTAACAAGTGTTTAAAAAAGGGGAGGGGGAAACGCCCTGGATCAGGTAGCAGTGCCCCAGAGAAGCCCTCCATCAGTAAGGCAGGGGTGAGTGACATGCAGGGGGCAGAGGGGGTGAGAGGCTCTGGCCCAGCAGCCGGGGCAGTGGCTTTGGGGAATGGCTTCCCATGGCCAGGCCCTGGCCACCTGCCCTAGAGGATGGTGGAGAACAGCTGTACGATTATGTGAGGAGCAGAAGAGAGCACAGGGGCGGGGACAGTGCCCCAGTGCAGCAAAGCAGAGCACCACCGTGCCCTCCTGTCCCTGCCCAGCTGGAATGCCAGAGCCCGGACCTGCCTGTGCAGGCTGCCACATTCCCACCCAGCCTCCAGGAGGCAGCCTCAGTGCCATGGCTCCCAGAGGCACCTGTGTGATCTAGGCCGTGGCCGTTCAGCATCAGGACCTTGAACCACTGAACTGACGTGCGTGATCTCAGGAAGAGGGAGTCATGTTGGGATGTCCAGGGGCTGATGAGAGGGGCCGGCAAGGAGGTGGGGGAGGTCAGCCTGCGGTACCGTGCCATGTGCGGTCAGGTGGGGGACAGGTCCTGTGTTCTAGGACGTAGGAGTGTGAACGTGATTATCTGTCATGCCCCAAACATCTCCAAAGAGCCAGAGGAGAAATGAACTCACTATATAGAAATGGTGGCAGTTTTAGGTGGTGAACGCACCCAGTACCCTGAGGTGGTCATCACCCAGTGTGTCTATGAAGCAAAACAGCACACTGTATCTCACAACCAACAAACAAACTTAGAAAAGAGATTTACTCAGAAATAAAAATATCTAGATGTTTATGGAAGGTTCCTCATTTTCTGGAACACCAGAAAAATGGGAAATTATCCAGCAACATCCTTCATGGTAGCGCTGTATGGTGGCCCGGCGGGGCGCAGTTCAAGCCACCTGCCGGAACGGGGCCGGATGCTTCCTGCTGTCCCCTTAGGCAGATGGTGTGCAGGAAACAGGGTTTGACTGGAAGGGGCCTTCTGTTCGTTCACGTTCTGACTCTCAAAACACGTAGTAAGAGGGGACTTCTTGATTCCTGAGGATCTCACGTGGGCCCAGTTATTACACAGGGACAACGGCATGCAGACAGAAACCAGCACAATTCAAATTACCGAGCAGAACAACAGCATCGGGAAAGGACTGGAGGGTGACCATTACACCTGGTATCAGTAGAGCTGCTAGGGAGGCGGGGCACTCTCCTCGGGAAGCATTCTGCCCTTTCACTCCCTGATTTGAGCAAACAGGCCATGATTTGAAATGCACATGGAGTGAGGCGAACAGGAGACAGACCCTAATCTCTGGACCACCTTGATTACAACTTAAAAAATTCAGTGACAAAGTTACACGGCCATGTTGTCCTCTGAATTCTTATCTGCTCAGATTCTTAAAAACATCTTTCTACAGCCTTCTGGCAGGTGCCTTTCCACCTGGAAACCTCCCTCCCCGGGTCTGAAAGGACACGTGATGTGCATGGCCTACAGGTGACATGCACAACCTGTACCAACCTGTACCCACCATGGTTAGTGTGGGTGAGAAGCACAAAAGGGTTAGTTACAGGAAACGGGTTGGCTGTGGGATGTGTGTGAGTTAACGGCTATCAGAATCATGGGGCTCATTTTGAACATGGGGTAGCCCTCCAAGTTCATTACGGGTCCATGATTCCAAGTCTCCTCCTCCTCAGCACTGTGAGGTGCCTACCTGGATGTGGGGCTGCCCCATCTGGAGTCTTGATTGACCCCAGAGGTCAATCAAGGTCACACAGCCGGGTATATATGATCAGGAGAGAGGCGCTGAGCGTCCCTGTTTGGGGGACCCTGCATTTCCGCCTGACCGTCTCCTCTAAAGCTTGCCCATTGAGCCCCTTCCTGCCGGCCTCTGCACTTAATTGGTGCTGTCAGAGGGCTACCCAGAAAATGTATTCAATGTCTTTGGGAAAGGAAGTTATGGGTTAAGGCTTGTGCCAGATTCAATCTTTGTTTTGGCATGATTTGAAAATGTGTGTTGCGGCCATCTGTCTAGAATTGACTGGGTGGAAAAAGGAAGCTCGCCCTGCGTCTGAGACAGGGTAGAAACCACATTTCATTGGAGAAAATCGCAGTGAACGAAACGTGGGTGCAGACGTACACAAATTGAACTGTTAGGGCCTGCACTCTTGCATCTGTGCAGTGATGGTTTTTCTGCAAGGACGAGCAGGAATCCTTTACTTTTTTCTGTATTCCCGGTGTGTGTTAAGTCTCTGTGTGTTTAAATAAATGCATGTGTTCTATATTTATCCCAGCTTACCACACTGTGCCTTAGCAAAATGGAGTCCATTTTTATATTGTTTTGTTCCAAGTCACTAATTTTTTGTTAATATCATTGTCTTCTTTCGAATTTTATTTTAAATATGATTTTTTTCTATCTTTCCAATGACTTGCACTCTCCATGTTCCTTGGGTTGAGTTCCAGAGCAGTGGTGTGAGGTCATCCAGCAGGGCCACAGTGTGCTGAGGATGAGGGCTTCAGCCACCGAGGCTTCTACCTGCCAGATGACCAGGCTGCTGGATTCGAACGGTTGATCTGCACTCTACCCAGAGTCCTTTAGGGAGCAGAGCCCGAGACAGGAATGAATGGTGCTGGACTTCACTGGGGAGGGGAGAGCCCTTCCAAACAGGCTAGGGAGAGAGGCACGGTCGTCTCTCAGCAGGTGTGTTCCGGTGCCCACTTGGCTTCTCCTTCAGAAGGAAGGAAGGATCAGTGCATCAGCCCCAGCCCCCCGTCTGTGGTTACCAGGACCCAGCTGTGCCAGCTGTGCCAGTGGAGAGCTGATGCCACTGCGTGTCCAGGTAGCAGCACCTGCTTTCTTTGCAACTATGTGGGGAGCAAAGTCCCAAGCCCGGGAAGTTTCACCAAGCTCAGAAGGAGAGGGAAAGTGCCAGTTGGCAGGGCCCTTCTGAGGGGCTGAGGACTGGGGACCTCAAGACGTGGAGAAAGTCGGGTCTCCTAGGAGCTCTGCAGAGACACTCCCTGAAAGGTGGCATGAGGGATCTAGGAAAATGAGGGCAGCCCAGGGGACCTGAGAAAACACCGAAGCAGAGAAACTGCAGGGGTCCCAGGTGACACCAGTAGGTGACTTCTTCAAGAAAAAGATGATTGTGACCTACAATTAGAAGCTAAATTCCAAGGGATCACAAATTTTAAAAAGTCAACCGAGAGTATGAAAATCATGCTTGTAGGAAAACAGCAGCGTGTTTAGATGTGGTTGTCGCCTGGCCGTGCATTGCGATACGTCACTGTCTCACGTCCTCACCCTGGAGCAATGACTTTTGTAGTATCACTTTCTATAGAGAAAATAGATCATTTGGTCTTCTTAGCATCGTCCATTAGAATTTATTTTTTATTACTGATGGTTTTGAAAAGTAGCTTTCAGTTGTATCAGTGCTTATTGGATGTGAGAAATTTTAGACTTGTTTTCAAATTGGAGGAAATTCATAGACATCTTCCTTTATCCATGGTCTGGAAGAGTTCAGAGTGTTAATGAGAAACAAGAAACGTGGATGAACTGGCAGGACCTCAGTGAGTCTGTCTCTAATGTGTACCTTGTCAATCTTGGTCAGTGTTGGTGGATCACATCAAATCAGCAAAGCATTCCATCTCGTCCCAGAGTGGCCCCATGAGCATTCCTCTCCAACAGTCAACAAATAACTGAAGGGACTGTCTCAAGGCTCAGGAGTAAGCGGTCCAGGGAATGTAGGGTAGCTTCCTAATCATCGTGATGGGCTGAGACCTCTCTGTTCTGCTTTGCCATCTACAGTGTTTGTCTTTATTTATGGTTCAAGATGGATACTCAAGCTCCATCAAAGAGGAAGATGTGCACCGTCCTTTAAAAACGCTCTCTGGAATCAGTGAGCTCTCTTTTCTTCTCTTCTTCCTCTTATGTTCACTGGCTCGCATTTAATCAAGTGAGTTCTTGATTTTACAAGAAGCGAGGCAATGTGCTCGTCATCATGCGTGACCAAGTGTGTCCTTAAAAACCAGTGTAGTATTACTAAAAAGAGAATGGATACTGGGGGACAGTTAATGGCCTCAGGTCTAGATACAAAAAAGGAGATTCTTGATAAAAATATAACCACCCAATTAAAAAGTTAACGCTCTAGTAATTTTTAAGAGCACAAATTAATATAAAATATTTCTCAGCTGTCAAAAATGAAGCAGAAAGAAAGGATTCCATCAAGGCTGCGGGGATCCAGGATCCGTGTGCTATTTTTCAGAGTGTGACCAGGTAGGGACAATCAGGATACTCTGACACCATATGTGGAAGGGACACACAATCACTCCTTCGGCATTCTGTCACGGACAACTAACTAGAACAAATAAAATTTACAAATTTAAAAAATGTCAAACTCAGTCCAGAAGTGTAATCAATGTCCAGAAACTCAATGCCGTGTTATTTGTAGCAGTGAAAATACAGATTGAAAATGATGTTTTCATTTTGGGATGTGTTAAGTGGAAATTTTTGAGCTACACACTTCTCACCAGACATTGATATGAATAAAATATATGCACTGCCTTGAAAATCATATTTCTTAGGTACACAAATGAGTGTGTGTCTAGGGTAGAGCAATATGCACAGCATCTTTTTATTATACCTTTTAACATCATATATTTAAATATTTTCTAAACCTTAGACTGGTGTCTGTGGGCTTACAGATGAAAGGTGGGAAGAGTAGGTGGGTTTGGGGATTCGTGGTAAATAGGAGTGTTCACTTTTTGCTTTATATAGTATTTATTATTTATATTTTTGCTAGAATTGTTTCCTTTTAATGTTTTTAGATGGCAACCTGTCATCTTGTGTTTGCTATCTTTTACTCCTATCAGCATGCTGGGGCTTGTCTAGGTATTTCACAATACACAAATGGGAGTGAGTCTATGCTTCTGTATTGACAGGACAGAATCAAGCTGTATGGAGAAACTCTTGTATCTGATTTTAATTTCATTACCTACATCATGTTAGGAGCATAACACATTCACATTTCAAAACTTCATTTTAGTGTTTTTCTTCATACAGAGACCATTTTGAGTTTAAATGCTTCTAATTCTTGGAAATTTGCTTGGAATGTTTAAATCAAATGTTCATAAGTAATATTTCTTTATATATCTATCTTTTATCAATTATTTAAAAATAAACATGAAAATACTTTAAAATTATTTTCAGTGAATACTTTTATACAAATTTTTGCCTAATTCTCTGCTTGTTTCCAGAAGAGACTGCTAGAAACAGTGTTGTAATAAAAGTCATGAACTTTAGAAACTCTGGACACTAACGGCTCCCCAGTGTGCTCTCAGGAAGTTGTGCTGGTTTCCACCCCTCTTGGGATGCATGTGGTGACCTGTCTCACCAGAACTCACCACCGTTGGATATTTTATTTTTAGAAAGCTTCAAAATGTGTGAAGCAAAATTTAAGGATATGTGATAGTTAAACAAGCTCAAATTACTGTTCACCATTAAGTTGAACAGTTTCAAGTACTTACTAGGATAGGTCTGCTGATGCTGTTGTCCTCTTTTCTATGGCATATAATAGCATTTTTAGTGAGTTGTAAGAGCTCTTTACATATTAAAGATTATTTTTTCAATGTTATTTGTTGCTAATATCTCCTCCGGTTTTAATTTGCCAGTGACTTCCCTGTTGCTTTGGGCATAAAGCATCTCTTATCATTTTTAATAAATCACTCATTGTTTTATTTAAAAATCTTTTCTGAATGCATGCTGTATTTCTGGTACTGTGCTTGATGACTGGACTTTGGTGGTAAAGTTTTTGTGTTTTTTCTTTGAAATTAATTCTAAAGTGTGATAGGCATGGACCTCAGAAAGGTATTTTTGAGTGCAGAGCAAGTAATTTTTAATAGTCCTATTATACTGATATCCTCAGAGTAATTTCTGTAATTGTATGTTGTGCATGTATTTTAATAGGATTTATTTAATTTGGGAAGTCTTTTGTGGGGATACAAAGGATGTTTATGAGTTTATCTCAGCACGAATCGCTCATTGCTACTTTTATACACGTTACTTTCCGAGGGACCATGGCTGTGTTCTGACACCTCCGCTGTCCCCTTTACCTTTCATGACATGAATGGACAACCAAGCGCTCTGGGAGAAAAGAAATCTCCCTTTATAATATCATTGAGCTGATACTAGGTTTGGAGCATCATTTTTGAATGAGGTATACATTCTCAAGAGTGAAGCCCCAGTAAATCGAGGGTGCTGAAGCATTCGTAGACAGATGCTGTTAGCTGGACGTGTCCAGGCCCCACCAGAGCATGAGACCACAGGCCTGTTCCAGCGGACACTCCAACCTTCCCCGGCTCCTGCTCCTGCCTGTGCAGCCGTGGGGCCTTCCTGCACGCTCTTGAGGACGTCTGGTCTCCCAGTTGTTGGCAGCTCCAGGAAGTAGGTGGGACAGTGTGCCCATGTCCCACGCCTGACTTCCGGAGTCCTCCACCTCTGGCTCTCTGAGGGAGCACCCAAGGTGGCAGACTGTGCGGCCTTCTGTGGAGCTGGTTCTCACCATCAATGAGTCTTCCCACTGGCTGGATTCTGCTTATGGCCTGCTCTGTCCTTTCCCTTTGTGTGAGACTTGTCACCTGCCCTAGCAGTAGGTCTCCGGGGCAACTTCCCATCAAAACACAGTCCCTATAGGGCCGGGCGCGGTGGCGCACGCCTGTAATCCAGGCAACTCGGGAGGCTGAGCCAGGAGGATTGACAGTTCAAAGCCAGCCTCAGCAACTTAGCGAGGCCCTAAGCAACTCAGTGAGACCCTGTCTCTAAATAAAATACAAAATAGGGCTGGGGATGTGGCTCAGTGGCTGAGTGTCCCTGAGTTCAATCCCTGGTTCCAAAAAAAAAAAAAAAACAACACAGTCCCTGTGCTCCCACCTGGACACCGTCCTGTGTGGACACTCAGAGCCGGGCTTTCGGCAGAGCTGGGACCACCCGCAGGGTCCATCACCGCAGTCTGCTCAGACTCACCCACCAGGGCCCCCGCACTGCTGCACGCATCGCTGAGGTGAAGATGCGTGTCTCCACTGCGACTTAAGCTTGGCCTTCCCTGGGGCCAGCGCTGCTCCCGGTTCCCAGAGCCCCTTCTCCAGCAGCTCCGGAGGGAGTGACGAGGTACCTTATCAGAGCATGCGGGGTCTGCGCGGGGCAGCAGCAGGATTGATGATCCGGAATGTTCCTTTGTGTTTTCTGAAAGCTCGGTGAGTCAAGCTGCTTTTGAAGCTACTACACTGAGGAAATTAAAAGGGAGATTTCCCATACGATGGAAGTGGTATTGTCACTTGTGACCAGAGGTGATCAAAGCCAAATTGCTTTGTGTTTGTTATGACTTAGCCCATATAAACCCAACCAAAAATGTCAATAACGTTTTTCAAATGCCCTGAAAAGTTCTGATATGGTCAAGACTTTGGGGTTTTAGTAACAAGTTAGAAGTTAAGAAAAAAAAAAAGAAAGAGGGGGAAGGAGCCTGGAGGCTCGAACATTTTCATTGCACCAGATACGCAGATTTAAAAACACAAAGTTTTCTACTTCAACATAGTTAATAAAAGGAAGGCATTTTAACATGGGAAACAGGAAATACAGTCTTCTAAGGACTCCCTTTTCCTTGGAGACGTTGCCTTTGGCGCTAGACACTGGCGCAGGCCCTGCTGGAGGTCTGGGCCCTGGGGACTGGGCTGGGAGCACAGGTCCCCGGCCCCGCGACGGGAGGTCCAGGCTCAAGGTGTGACTTGAGATTCGCCACCACTCGGAGCCTCTTCGGGGGGAGCAGGCGCTGCTCAGGGTGCATCTGAAGTCTGTGGACACCCAGAGCATGCTGATGTCTTTTCCCATTAGTTTTCTTCAGAAGTGATCGTGGTGGGGCACCAGGAGTTTCTGATGGGATTCCAGATTAATCCTCTTCCAAACTGGGAGCACATTTCGAAGACCAAATTGATCCAATCCTCTGACCCAGTCTCCCGGGCAAATCAAAGCAGAAATTACAATAACAACAAAAACTTTGTGTGTATGTGAGTTTATGAGCAAGACAGAGGCCCAGAGAGAACAATTGAAACCTGAAGCCACGACTGGATCTCTTCCGTTCCCTTCTGCAGGAAGGGACCGACCAAGGCCAGGTGCCCCATCTGGAGGCACCTATGGGGTTGTTGCAGCCTGTTCTCGTCCTGGAAAGCCATGTTGCCCTGGGGACATGTCAAACAGCATGCTTCCCAGTGAAGCCCGGTGACAGTCCTTTTACAAATAGCTTAGCAAGGATGGGATTAAGAAAGCTCCCTGCCGAGGACAGAGCCTCAGACCACCCTGTGAGAGGTGGCATCAAAGGACAGAAACCTTGCTAAGGAAGCCATTGCATTCTTAAATCTTTATCTGTCCATCCCATTTTTCACTGAGATGTGAAGGACATGTGACAGAGCACACATATTGAAGGTGTGCCACCGTTGAGACTGTCACAGTGCACGACATCCCCGTCATGCCCAGAGCGTCCTCGTGTTTGTGTCATTCTCTCCCTCCCATCCCCACTGCCCCACCAGCCTCCAGTTGGCACTGATCTGCTCTCTTCACAATAGATTAGCTTCCACATTTTAGGATATTGTGAAAATGGTGTCAAACAGTACGTGTTCTTTGTTTTCCTTTCACACTGTGTAATTACGTGAAGATCCATCCCAGCCGTTGCATACGTCAGCAGCTGTTCCTTTCTGTTTCTGAGTTGTATTCCATCACGTGGACATACCACAGGTTGCTTATCATTCAGCAGTTGGGGAGCTACCGATGTCCAGGTTGGGGCTGTCACAATACTGCTGCTGTGAACCCTGATGTACAGGTTCCTGAGTGACATAGGTTTTCCTTTCCACGGGCTAGAAATTCAGGAGCAGAGTGCTGGGTCTTATATTAGGTGTTCACTTATCTTTTTGAGAAACCGCCAATCCATTTTCCAAAGTCCAGTCCTGTTTCCAGCAGCAGCTGGACACTTGGGTGCCCCTTGCAGTTCTCTGCAGTCCACTGCTTCTCTGCCTCCCTCATCACCCCTCAGGCCTCAGCCTCCCCATCCTCCCGTCCTGGTCCTCCCCACCTGTCCTCCCTGCTGCTCAGGGTTGTCTCTGTCCTGCTGTCTGCTGAGCGTCTCCTGGGTGCCTCTCCCTGCACCAGGGCCTGCAGACTCCCCCACGCTGGGCAGGAGTCAGGGCTCTCTGCTCGCTGGCCTCCTGCCTCTATGACCTTCGCCCTTCATTGCCAGGTGCCCCCATCTTGAAAACCCTTGTCTCACACACCATGTCCAGATGGTGGGGCTGTTTCCAGCAGGAGGGTGAGCCCTGTGCCCGTCACTCCATCTCGGTCAGGAGTGAGGGTCTGATAAGGCAGGTTTGAAAGGTGACTGAATAATAATTGGATACTTAGAAGCCAGTAACTCACACACCAAGGGGAAAGTCCTCTGTTTAATACTCTGTGAGCAGTCTTTAAAAGAATGGTAGCTTTCCTTTATATAGCAGATCCAACAGAACTTTCTTAGATAATCGGTTTTTGAATTCAATGTACAATGCCTTTAGTTATATAAAGCTAGTTGAAAATAGTAGTATTCATTTTATACATATGAAAATTGATATTCAGAGAGTCAGTTTGACTGTTCTAGAATCATATGGAATAAGGGCTGGGCAGCACAGCCTCCAGCCCTTTCCTAACAGATCTGTGGCTTTTCCTTGCCTGTGATAGAAGGTTAAGAGGAGAGAAGCTCCTGGAAACTCCATACCAGGAGGTCTTACCAGGAGGTGGCTAGGGGCTTCCCACAGACCCTCTCTCCCCTCCCAGCTCCCTGTGAGCTGGGGACATTGGTCACTTGGTGGCTCAGGCACCTGGGATTTGTCAGAGGCGGGGCTGGGGAGGCCACACACTCAGGCACACCCTGGGGCTCACAGCCAGGTGACCACAACACAGATCCTCCCGCTGCTTCTCCTAGCTCACAAAATGTGCGTAGAACTGTCTCCATGTTACACAGAGCTTGGCCTTCCAGGGACATCCGCCTCTGCTCTCTGAGCCTCCCGACCACCCGCTTCAGCCACGCTCACAGCAGACTTGCTGCCTAGTACACACCCACTTTGACACTTTCTGCCCACAGCTTCCCCTGGCCGTTTTCCTCAGGTTAGCCTCTGAGTCTGTGCCCAGCGGCAGTGTTAGGAGTGACCCTCTAAGAGCATCTTTCTTTCTTGGGAAGAGACTTGGATGGAGGTGCCGCCGGGCCCTATGGTGGCACTTACTCAAATTGTTCACAAACTGCCAAACTGCTTTAGAACCGTTCCGCTTCATTTCCCCACAGTGGCGCCTGGGGCTTCTTGGTCTCCATGTCCGTGTGTCCTTGCCAGCATTTGATACCATCAGCCTTTTGATTTTTGTCACTTTGGTAGGAGTGTGGCAATGTGTGTGGATTGAGCTTGCTTCTAATGTGCCATGAAGTTTGCATCTTTTCATGGGATGTATTTGTCATTCTTTCACTTTTAAATAGTGTCTATTTAAATTTTTTATCGTTTTTTTTATTATTTGTAATTTTTTTTAGCTGTTGAATTGTAAGAACTTTTTACATATGTTCTCATCATGAGCTCACTAATGTGCAACTTGCATTCTCTGTCAGTCTGCAGCTTGCCTTTTTCTCTTTTAATGGTGCCTTGTGACAACATTTTTTAAATTGTAATTTTGATAAAGTCTAATTGAACAATTCCTTTACCTTCATTGTTCTCTTCTTTGTATCCCTTATCTAGAAATCAGTCTTGTCCCAGTTCCACAGAGGGTCGCCCTTGCTCACTCCCTCCTGTAAGTGGCTTCTGCCTTCAGGTCCTGGAGGCTTTTCCTGTTGGTGTTGTGTTTGGTCTGATGTGAAGGACACTGGTCTATTACGGTTGCTGTTGTTGCATGTGTGCCCAGCTGCCCCAGCACCTGACTATGGACAGCAGCCTTCTCTGAGGCTATTAGGCTCTGCACTGCCAGTCTGTGCGTCTGTCCTTAAACCATGCTGCGCTGCCTTGGTCACTGCAGCTTTACCTGATGGCTAACGCTTTGGTTTAGCCAGGCTAACTAAAGTTTATGAGATTTTTGAGCAATTGAACTGAGTTGCTACTTGGAAATGTTTATTCAGATCCCAGTACAATATCTCATGGGTAGGCTGGCCCTTTGCCATTCGTTGGTGCCCAGGATCAGAGTAAGTACTAAAATCAGGAGGTTCAAGGCCTCCAACTTTGTTTCATTTTTCAGAATCTTTTTAGCTAAAGCAGATCATTTCATTCCCATGTAATATGGGAAACCTATAATTGGTTGGTCTGTTTTTACAAGTCTTGCTAATATTCCTGAAGGAATTGCTCCCACTCTCTAGATGACCACCTTCACAGGTGTTCTTCCTCTCCCCAGGGACCCTCTCCCTCTGCCCTACCCCAGGAGCTCCTGCTCCTCCTGAAGGACTTGGTGCAGATGGCCTTCCCCAGAGAGCCTCCCTCGGATGCACCAGTGAAGTCTGATGCTGATTAGCTATGCCTGTGTCTCCCCCACAGCATATCTCTCATGGACTAGAATATTAAGGGCAATGACTACATTTTATTCTTTGATTTTCTAGTGCCTAGTGTATAGCGTATACATATACTTAATAATCATCTGTCAGATGAATTAAGCAATGGCTCCATGAATAGCAAGTACTCAAGTTTAGCATCTGTAATTGCATTTGAAGAGCTGGTACAGAGTGGTCATTTATTCCTAGTCAATTAGCAGCTATGCCTTGATCCAGGGGAAATTCAACTTCCAACAAAGGTATGATGTTTTCTGTTTCAGAAAAAATTATGTGTGTGTGAGATGGCAGAATGGTGGACCTTGTCCAACACTTCCCCTGGCCTCTAAATTTTAAGAATTCCATATTAGACTAGTATTCCAGTCTATCACAATCCATTCTTATTCTTAGACAGAAACGTGTGTGTTAGTTTGCTCATGCTGCTATAAGAAAATGCCACAGAGCAGGTGGCTTAAATAGCAGAAATCCACTCCCTGCAGTTCTGCACTCTGGAGTCTAGGATCAGGGCATCGGAAGAGCTGGTTTCTCCTGAGTCCTCTCTCCTTTGCTTCCAGGTGGATGTTTCTTCTGCATCTCTGCATCCTAATCTCTTCTTAGGAGACCACCAGTCACATTGGATTAGGGGCCAGGCATCTGATCTCATGTAACCTTAACTACTTCTTTAATGGCCCCCCTGCAAATACAGTCACATTCTGACGTTCTGGGGATTGCACTGTCCAGGGAAAGAGTCAGCCCAGAGAGGTGGCACCTAGCCCAGCAGGCCCCTCAGTCAGACTGTGCAGCCTGTGCGTCCTCGTGGGGAGCAGAGAACAGCATCTGTCCCAGGTGGGCCTGAAATGGACGCCCCCACTTCACACAACAGCTGTTTGTTCCTGAATAAAGCACATTTCGATACCCAAGTGATCCTCTTCCCACGTTCTGGGGAGCAGTGGGAGCCTTGCTGCGTTGGAAAGGGGATGGAGCTGGAGAAGCGGGTGGTAGGCCCAGGAACAGCTCAGGGCTGCTCAGTCCCCGGGGCCTGTGGAGGTGCAGCCCTTGCAAGGTGGGCATGCAGGCAGGAAGCTGGGCGTGGTGTGTGTGTGTGCATGCACACGTGTGGGTGTGTACTCAGAAAAGCCGCAGGAGGAAGGCTCCCTAGTGAGGCCTCCGTGGCACCTCAGAAGAGCACCCTGGGTCTGCTGAGGTCCGTGAGGATGGGACTGGAGAAGCTCAGCTTCTGCCACGCAGCACTGAAGTGAGCTGGGGAAACCGGCAACACAGGGCAGGCAGCCTCCGGGTGGGCGAGGGAGGGATCGATTGACTCAGGAAGACGATGGCAAAGTCGAGGGTGTGAACGCGGACAGGCTGCCCTTCCCATAGTCAGGCAGAAAGCGGGGACTGCACGGAGCTGACCACATGAGACCCTGACATTCACATTCCTGGGAGTCAAAGTGGAATTGTGGGCAATGGGACATCCTAGATTCTTGCGCCTGGGAGCTGAGATCTGTGGTCTGCCTGGTGCCAAACCACCAGGTCACCTCTGGCAAGGTTCTGTCTGCAGCCAAGAGTCTTATTTCTGTGCAGCGGTGGGAAGCCACGGGGGCAGGTGTACACGTGGGGAGAACGGGCAGGCCGAGGACCTGATTCAGCCCTTCTGCCCTTGGAGAGCTAAGGGACAGCGAGACTGCACAGGGACACAGAATCTGGAAGTCTGACCCAGTGCCGGAAGCTGTTGGAAACCTCAGATTGCTTCTGCTGTTCCCACTCTAACCCCGCGAGGTGTGGGTGACAGCTGCAGGCGCAGCCCGCGCCGCTCGGTCCTGCTCACAGAGCCGCAGGTCGTCTTCTGAAGTTGCCAACTTATCCACAGGTCTCTTTGGCCCACCAGCGTTTCCTGCAACCCTCCTAGGGGACTTCTCCTCCCTGTGGGTCTGGCCTCAGCAATGGAGGGGAGAGAGGGGACTTGAGGGGCCCCAAGACACCCACAGGCTCCGGTGGGGAGGGCCACGGGACCCTCCCCAGCCCTTCGTGAAGACCTATTAGTGGAGTCGCCTGAGAAAGTTCTCTTCCGGCACCTAAAGATGGTGATGCTGCCTCCATCTCAGTGTCCTGCTGGCCCCACTCCCATCTCCCAGAGCCGTCCGGACCTCAGCATCTTCCCTCCTCTGCACTCCCGACCCCCCTCAGCTGCCTCTGGCTCCTGGATGTGGCAGATGCGCAGGTTTTCTTCATTCCCATTTTGCTGAGATCAGGCCAGTGCTATGGTGGCTGTGCGTGCACTCTTGTGGCGACAGCCGTGGGTCAGACGGGATGCTGGGTCCCCTCCTGAGCTCTGATGTCCACTCCAGGAAGCCCACTTCTGACCTCTGCAATGTGCTGCTCTGCTCTGCTTTGGGCTCCGTCTCCCTTCCTGCCTTTCACAGAACCAGCACCCAGCACAGTCCTCCTCCTGGTGGAGCGACATTGGGGGTGTTGGTTCTATGAGCAGAGACATCTGCATCAACTCCTGCTGGATGCCAGGCACTTAGGAGGCCTGACAAGAAGCCACACACATAACAAATGCCTGGACTCTGTGGTCGTGGTGGCCAGCAACCTCTGAGTGATGAGCCTCACGGCCTCCTTCCGGCTCGTGGTGCTAGGCGGGTCTCACGCCTCTCTGCTACCCTGGCTCTGCTGTCTGGGGCTGCACTCAACCTGACTCTGCCTCAGTGTGGCTGTGCCCAGTCTGCTCTGCACACCCATCTGAACCAGCAGCTCCCAGCACAGGTCTCTCCTGCTGAAAGGCAGGAGGAAAGAGATGGCCTTACTGCAGCAAACCCACCAAGATCTACTGAGCAAAGCAAGAGGGACCGAATTCCCTCCCATCTAGGGTCCTGCCTGGGCCCAACCATGGAACTGACAGAAGGTAGATGAACAGGAGGAAAACATACAGATTTATTAAGTTTGAGGTGGCACAGGAGGCTCATAAGAAGCTGAAGACCCAAAGATGTGGCAAAACACACCTATCAGGTTGAGGAGAGGGGCAGCTGTGGAAGACAGCTCAGTTCCATGTGGAAGCTGAGGAAGAATTATTCTGACAGGTCTGTCTGCACAGGGCTCTCCGCCATGACTCGCCACTGAGCAATGCTTCTCTGGTGTAGGGAGGGCGTTCCACCCAGGAGCTTCTTCCCTTTTTTCAAGAAATAAAATGAAGATGAGGATGTCCTTACATGAATGGGTTTTCAAGGGCCTTTAGCCCAAAGCAGTCCTTACATGGAAGTGGCACATTTGGGGTGATGCATTCTGCCATCCTTTAAAGCCATGTGGCTCAGCCACCATCCATGAGATGGGGAA
>JAJEJO010000852.1:0-21306 GCA_020662805.1 Glaucomys volans | reverse complement strand
GTCAGGGAGAGCAGGGTCCACACCCGGCCCAGTTCTGTGCAGCTCTGTGCCCACCCCCAGTGCACTGGGGGAGAGCAGTCACTGTGGGTGGATGAAAGAGGAATATGGTTTTAAAATTGTATGAATGTACCTCTCCGCCAGGCTCATCATTTACTGTGGGCCCTAAGCAAAGCCCTTGAATTAAATTTGTTTAGAAAGCATCAGAAAACCTCCATTTCCATTGAAAAGTAATTTGAAAGGTGTGGATTTTATAAATGTTCTCATGGATTTGGGGATGTGATCTTGAGTGTTGCTAAAAGTTGCTAAAAGTAGCTCCATGAGTTAGAGGAAAAGGAGAGATGCTGGGGGGCAGCACAAAAGGCTCTGTTGTCCCTAACACCTGGGCACCCTGTCTATCTCCCCCTCCCCACCACTGGGTCGAGCCACCTCTTTTCTTACTGGGATGCAGTAGCAATGTCCAGGAGTCTCCCTCTTTCTTCCCAAGTGGCAAACCACTGGGTACACGAGGAGTGAGTTTTTAAATATAAATGCTATTATTTGCATCCCTGTGTAAAATCTCATATTGATTTGCTATTACCTAAGAGCCAGACTGCCTGGCATATCTGAAAGTCTTCATGGTTACCCCACTTCCTCAGATGTCAGCTTGCTCTCCTGCCCTGTGGTCACTGTGTCCCTACATGCCAACTCTTATTCTTTCTTCAGAGATGCCCAGGCGTTCATGCCCAAGGGCCTTTGCACTGGCTGTTCCTCCCCTGGGAACCCTCTTGCACCAGACTATGGGCAGTTTGCATTCAGGAATCAATGTGCTTGACCCTGCAGGCCTTCCCAGACCACCCAATGGGCAACAGCATACCAACAGATGCCACTTGACTCCATTTGATTTTCTTACAATCACTTTTCACTAACTAGTATCTATTTGTTTGGTTATTATCTGTCTCTTCCAAATGGAGGGACTAAGGCACCGTATGGCCTAAGATACCTGGTCTATTGTGGGCACTCAATAAATTTTTGTTCACTAAAGAAAACAATATGTCCTTTGTTCTCCTGCTCTCTTCAAAGTCAGTGTCCCTTTTCCTTTCCACTGGTCAAAGTCACAAACACTGGACATTCTCCATGCTGGAATTAGCTTAACCAAAAGAAATGACCTGAATGGAAGATAATGGTGTCTTCAATCTTGAAAAGTAGTTTTAATGGCTTAACTCCAAGCCAATAATCTATTGCATTCCTCTGGACGCTGTAAAAATTGTTGTTGGCTTTTTCATCATCCCTGTACATTCTTAGCCATTCATTCATTCAATCTGTCCATGAGTTGGGGATTCACACAGAATAGGCACACTTTCTGAATGTCAGCCATAGGCCAGGCACTTGGGATACCAGAGGACAGCCCTTGTGTTAATGAGGTCAACACCTCGAGCAGGAATAAGCTGAAGTCTTCTGTGAAGGGTCGCTCAGTGAGGAGCTCAGACTATGGGCCACGAAGTCCTGTCCTGCAGTTGAGTTCTGCTATTGCACCAAGAAGCGACACAGACAATGTGTAACGTGGCTGTTCCAGGACAGCGTTGCTTCCAAACACAGGCTGCAGGCCAGATGTGGGCCCCAGCCACAGTTTGCCAACCTCTGGTCTGGAGAGAGCACAGACAGTTCAGCATATGAACAAATTTGTGTGTAGAAGCACAGAGCAGGGCCCGCCCAGGCAGGGCCAGGCAGCCCTCCTCCATCTATGCCATTCTTCCAACAGGTGTGTCTGGCCCCACTGACCAATTGACCTGGGTGAAAAAACAAAAACAAAAACAGAACTTTAAAATCAAATTAGGGTTTTGGGGTGGAGCTGAGTGGTAGAGCAGGTGCTCACCATGCACAAGGGCCTGGATTCGATCCCCAGCACTGCATGGATGAGTGAATGAATGAATGAATTTTAATCAAATTTAGTTGTTAAAATTATTTAATATATTTTGGGAGTTTGTTTTGTTTTGTTTTGTATCACAATAACTTTTCTGATTGACCTTATGTATTCTGGATCAGGACCAAATATTCTGGATCAAGGCCTCCTTCTCAGCAAGTCTAGCAGGGAGGGAAATCCCCAGGAATCCTCTGGCTAGCTGCTGCAGGCAACACGTGCAGTAGTTCAACTGGAATCCTGAATAGGACCCATCTTTTACATATAATTTCCAGTAAGGCTCAGGTTCCACTGCCTTTTGGTAAAAAAAGACACATGATCTTCTAAACTGAAAGTCACAAAATTCCTGTATCCAAAGGCTTTCTCATGTCACAAATTCTCACGCCACAGAAACTGGGGGCCGAGGCCAGCTCACACCACCCTCCCCGGAGTTCTTCGCTGACCTCCAGCTGCTGCGAGGAGTGGATCCGCAGTCAAGTTCACACCAGTTCTTGGGGTTTATCTGTGAGTTCATTGGAATTTGTATTATTATGCTATACAGATTTTAATTATTTTTAGGGAAATATTTTTGGAATGCCAGGTACTACTCTTCTAGCTATATGTAAAACAAAAAAATAATAAATTGGAAAAATAGCTTTACCTACTATTCTGTACAAACTCTCCCATTATGTTAAAAATTTAAATGTTCAACCCATCTAGTGATTTTTCAGAAACTTCACAATGCCTTCCTGTTTTGATGTTTTCATTATAGAACTCTTATGATGTCGACAATTGTTTAGGAGGAGGGTTCTTTGTTTCAAACTACTTGATTTCAGAAGATCTGGTTCTTAAATGTCTTTCTGATTCAAGGGATAAAAGATCCAGCATTCTATTAGCATTCGTTCACTCATTTTAAGAATGAACTCCAGACCAACATGAAATCATCTGAACAAGTTTTCTTGTGAGCTGGCAGCAAAAGATGTACCTTTTTATAAGCACTATGTGTCTACAATAATTTCTTATGTTAAATAGCACCTAACATTCACAGCCACTGGCCTGATTCCGAGAGCATTAATATTTCCTGTCATGAGATTCGGGGATACACCAGAACAATTTATTTCACAGTGGGGTTCTTATCTAAACAAGATCTGTCTTCATATCTTTCTCAATTTGGCAGAATGCTTTTGCAGTGGATCTGGGCATTATCTGCTTCTAGCTATTTTTCACCGAGGAAAAAACAAAGACAAGATATGTGCATGAGTTAGCATACACTACAGACAGGGTCTCCAACAGCTAAATATTTGTGCCACCGTGTGGCTCTATGCAAATGATATGACCCGAAATGATTTTATGTTAAATCTACCTTCAGCTTTTTTGAGCTGTATGTATTGACAGTTTGAGTGGAAGATGCCCTGAGACTAGTTCTGAAGCACTTGGGCACATAATTTTGAGGATCCTTGAAAGAAACTTCTATTAACTAGAAGATAGGAAGGTGTTAGGATGAATTTTTTATGAGATGCATTTTTCTCACATGGAGTCCTTGGAATTTTTAGTTTCACTTCTTATATGCAAAAACTTCATTATGATGTCCCTGCTATTTGTCATTCTTTATCAGCATCTGTTCAGTAGTATAAATGCCTTAGCAACAAAAGTAAGCATGTGACTGGTAAAACCAAATCATTGTCATGAGTTACCAGCAAAGAGGACTAACCACTTGGCTTTTCACTTACTTTAGAAAAAGAAAAGAAGCTTATTTTGTATTTCTATTATTTATGGTTCTATTTTAATGTTTACAACTTACCCCTTCAGGAAGTTAAAGGGTTATGTTTGGGTTCAACCTGCCAACAGTCATTACGTTGGGAAATACAGTGCAAACACCAAGCTAAAGCCAAGTAATGATCTTCCAAGATTGAAACCGTCTAGAGGAGATTGACTACCCGTTAACTCCCTCTGCAACCCGTTAACTCCCTTTGCTTTTGCATAGTCCTACTTAGTGACTCCAAATGTTATAAATAAAAGGACCCAATATTACCCCACTTGAAGCATCACTTAAACCTAAAACAGACTGGTATGTGACTTGTGGAAGCAATAGCCTTGCCTTTTAATCTCACTGTTAACTTGTGGAGGAGTCTGGAACTTTGGCAAGGCTGAGGATTTGAACAGAGAGGAAAGGGCTCCCTGGTGTCACCCAGCCTTATTCCATTAGCTGCTTTCATGCACTTTCCCCTAGTTCTGTGGTCAGGCGAGCACACTCTGGCCTTTCAGGCAGTTTCATTGCCTCCCATTAGTCTGCGGCCTTGCCTTTCCCAGGGCTGGTCCAGCCTCCTGGAGGGCAACAAGGACCTACCTGCCCCTTCTCGCAGGAACCTGCATGTGAGCTTCCAGCTGGTATGTGGTTCCTTGCGTTGGGAGAACAACCTGGGTTCGTAAAGCTGGAGGAGGGCACTGCATGTGGCGGGTAATTAAATGCCAAGCCAAATCCAGGCAGCGATCTCTGCATTGCTGCATGCGATGCAGGCGTCAGTGTTTGCAGGAAGTTACTGGAGGAGGTCAGACTCCGGCTCACCTGGAAAGCTTCTGGAAAACAAAGACAGGAACAAGGGTGCACATCAGGATAAGAGGAGAAGGGGAAAGCAGAGACCAGACTGGCCTGAGAAAAGCAGAAGATTTGTGAATAGAAAAGTTGAGACCTGTGGGGGTGGTAAAGCTTGTAGAGGGCTCAAAAGGTGGACCGAATCCAAGGTCCTGAACCTGTGGCATGGGGTGACTAGTTCATGTTTTGGGGCCCGGAGCCGCCAGGGTGAAAACCACGCTAGAACAGTGTTTGCAGGATGTGCTTGCTTGGCTTGGGTGGAGGTGAGGCTGGGAGGTGGGCAGTGGAGGCAGGCAGGACGCCTTCCGCCAGGTGAGCCTGAGAGCTCTCACTATACCAGCACCCGGGAGCCTCCCCTGGGCTCTGGAAGGCATCATATTTTGCTACTCTGTATCTTTACCCAAGTAATTTTGTAGCCCCCATTTTGCAGAGGTGCAAGTGAACACTGAAAAGAAATACGCCTGAAATAGAAAAAGCAGCCGCTACCTGAGATTGTCCCATTGTCACGGTGCACGTGGAGCACATCCACAGCCACACAGCTAATTTAACAGGGAGCTTCTAAACAAAGCCCGAAGATCCACAAGCAAACACCACAAGACGCATGAAGTCAAGTTGTTGCCCAGGAATAAGGCTGTCCTTAGTGACGGGGGCGTTTGCTGAGTATTGAGGGCGGATATCTGTGGGATAAAACTTGGGAACAAATGCTGAGGACAGGAATTCTCTTAAATTTAATAACATTTGGTGCCACAGATGGGGAATTGGATTCACTGAATACAGGTTTACAACGAAAAGAGAATTGGAGGGGAGGAGATGCTGTAGTTTAGATTTGGAATGTCCCCCAGAGGCCCCTGTGTGGAAGGTCTGGTCCCCAGGCTGACTATTGGAAGGTAGTGAAGCAGTTAAGAGGCAGGTCCTGGCAGGAGGGCTTAGGCCATTGGGAGGTGCCTTCAGCAGGTACATGGGGACTCTAGCCCCTATTTCTTCCTCTCTTGTGTCTTGACCATCAGGAGATGAACAGGCTTAATACACTGCCTGTTGCCATCATGACGCATTGTGCCACCCGAGGCCCAAAGCAACAGAGCTCACTGATCATGAACCTCCAAAGCTATGAGCCAAAATTAAGCCTTCCTCTTTATGAGCTGACTTATCTCGGGTATTTGTTACAGTAATAGAAAACAGACTGACTCAGAAATAGGCCATATTTTCTTAATCCTTTCTAACATACTTGTATCATCATTTTATAAAATATTTCCCCAAATTCTTTATAAACAAGATAAGATACTTAGTTTGTTCAGTACCTTCTCTCTCCGTGTCCCGAATGCACTGAGACAGGAACTATCTTTGGTCTCCTTCCTCCAGCCCCAGAGAGAGATAAGTCATCTCTTAAATTTATCCTCATAGTAGCACTTAACACGCCATGAGATAATTATTAACCTTAAAGCCCTGTAGGACTGTGACCTACAGGATGGTGACATAACAATGGCATATGGTCCTACAGTACTGGCAGTGGTTAAGAGGAAAATGTGGACATAATGAGTTTGCACTATGGTATGCTCTCTCTGCTCAGCACTGGGACTTCTGCAAGTAGGCTCAGAGGACCAAAGCAAGCCCCTTTCGGTGACGCAGAGTGACTGGAACATGTGCAGAGGAGGCAAGAAGAAATTGGAAGGGGTGGTTAATGAGCTTGTTCAGAATCTGCCAGTGCCTTACCACGACTCCAGTTCCAAGCACACTAATGGGCAAATGAACTGACTTCGGGATTTTAAACTTGGCTGCTGGGAGGAATTTTGAAGGTCACTCAACTGTTGAAGCCTATTTTAATTTCTAAAAGTCAAGTCTATCAATTAGTGTCTTGGACCAGGGGCCTCTCTAGTGACAGGATTGCTCACTTGGCTAACTCAAATAATGAACTCATATGACACATGTGCAAAAGTGCCATCCCAGCTGTCTCTGGGCAAGCGCTGGGTGGAGACCTCTTTGCCAGTTGTGCATTTAGGCAGTGAGTAGGTAGCTTTGCTGAATGCTGCTTATACTACAATGCATTGCATTTATGATATTTCAGTTGTGTATTTATGAGCACTATCTAAAAGGGATTTGAAGTGACAGTTGTTAAGAAGGTAAATTCAAGTTATTTAATGGGGTAGCTTTTATTCTCTAATTATTTTTTATCTAATCAAATATTTCACTGAATTCCCAGGAGCCACAGTTCTTCACATACAGAGAGTTTGTGCAGAGCTTTCAAAAATCTCTAACTGGGGCATAACATCTATGTTAGTGTTGCACAAACTAAACCCAGCAAAATCAACTTGTGAGTTTTCAAGGGTCAAGTGTTAGCTACATTGATAGATTTTTTTCCCAGCAAGTGAGAAAAGTTTATTTTTGTTTCCTCAAGGGATTTTTTACTTAGGAGTTTCATTTATATTTGCATTGCTTCTCAGGTGATTTTAGTATGCTATCTGATAGTGTGTGCTTCCTACGCACTTTCACTATCCACTGGGGCAGGTGAAGAAATCAGCTACAGCATTTGCCCTTCACACTCTTTACTTTTATAATATCACTCTCTTCTCTTGACTACAAATGTTTTATCCATCTTCATGCACTGGAATCCTGATCCTCCTTCAAATGCCACTCACTACTTTCACGAATTCTTCTATGACCTGCTATCTAAATGTGACTCTGAGCCTGCATTAGTAAATACTGCTGTGTAACAAATTTTCACACAACTTAGTGACTTAAGAAATCAATGAATGTTATCTTGCAGTCTCAGTGGTCATGAGTTTGGGAGGGCTTAGCTAGAGAGTTCTTGTTCCAGGTAACTCAAGAAGTCACAGTCAAGAGGTCATCCAGGGCTGTGGTCATCTCTGGACTTGCCAGGGATGGAGGCTCTACCTTAAAGAGGATTCACTTCAGTGGCTGCCCTGTCGGTGCTGGCTGTGGGCTGCAGGCCCTCGCTCCTTACCATGTGCACTTCCCCAGGTGGCAGCTTGAGTGTCCTCACAAGATGGCTGCTCACTGTGCTGGGGGCAAACAGTGTATGAAAGAGCAGACACAGGAACTGGTGTCTCTTCTGATGTCATCCCAAAGTCAGAGGTAGTCATTTCTGCATTTTTTCCTGTTATACATAGATCAACCTACTCAGCATGGAAAGGAGCTACACGGGAGCAGGGGTCATGGGTGAACATCTTGAGCCTGCTAACATATTCTGCATCTCTAGCCGAACTTAAAAATACCATACCCTATGTTACAACTATTTGTGTCCTCCTCCTGCCCACTCCGCCAGCTTGAGATTTCCTGGAAAACTTGGAATTGCTCCTTATCTTTACATATCTCGACATTTCTAGCACATTGCTTTCAGTGTAGGTAACATTAACGGGAAGCTGGCGCCCCAGCCTCTCTCTTAATGAGCACAAAGGAAGACACGCTCACAGGGAAGAATTGGATGCACTGAGACAGAGAAACAGACGAGGGGGTGGCCACAAATGAGGTGGAAAGCAGATGAGACTGTGCACGTTAGGAGATAAATATGAAAACATTAATGTCATTTTGCAGATACTAGAGATCTAATTTTATCAGAGTTTGCATGTCTGGAATACTGTACAACAATATGGCTTTGTCTAATATGCATGGATGGTTTGCCATATTTTTTTAATAAAAACTCCTTTAGTTACATTTAATATTCTGTGAACAAAGGGTCTTTGGATTATTCCTTTAATAAAAACAGAGAAAGTATTGCTTACAAATAGCTTTCCAGTTATGTTAAGTAAGGCATTTATAATTCTTATGTGTGATTGAGAACTTTATTTAACCTTTAATTAACTGTTCTATAACCTGCCCTATTCAGGTAAAACCATTTCTAGATTGATCAATTAACATTTACATATAATTTGAGCAAAGGGCACAGAGGAATGTTGGGAGGAACAAAAGACCCCAGAGAGAGAGTCCTGCAGGCCTCCTCGGAAGTGCCGCTCCCGGCCATCTTCACTCCAGTTCCTGGTTCTACTACCTCCTCACAGTCCAGCTCCTTAGCAACTCGGGTCTAAATTACCACGATGGCCTCCATGTACTTCTCACTACTTCCAGCTTCTCTCCTTCCAGACTTTTCTCAGAGTGAGACTTAACTGACACATTACTCCCTTTCCATGTTGAAAAACTGCCTTTGTCTCTTTGGATGGCCATAACAAAATACCATGAACTGGGTAGCTTACACACAACAGAAATTCACTTCTCCAGTTCTTGACATTAGGAAGTTCAAGATTCAGGAACTGGCAGATAGTTATCTGGAGAACCTGCTTCTTGCTTATTGGTGGTGCCTTCTCCCTGTTCTCACAAGGTGTGAGAGCTGAGGAACCATCTGGGTCTCATTCATCAAGGCATTCTCCCATTTAGGAAGGGTCTCCAGCCTCATGACTGACCCCTTCCCAAGCCCCACCCCCAGTGCTGTGACTTTGGGTGTACAGATTTCAGCACATGAATTTAGAGGGACACAGCATCAGACAAGAGAGAAAACCTTCAGCAGGTCCTGCAGAGTGGATTGCCTCAGGTTCCCCCACCCCTTCCTGACCAGAGTCTGCCATGTCCTCAGCCCTTCTCGTCTCCTCTCCCACTCTACTCCCTTCACTCAGCTCACCTGAGTGGCATTCTGTTTAGAGAATTCTTCTCCATGTCCATGTCTCCTGCTGCCCAGAAACCACAGTTCAGTACCAACCTCATTCCTTCCCATCAGCTCGGGTTCCCTAATGGCACCATCCTGACTTGACAGTCCCGTCTCCTGACATCTCTGCTGCCACAGTCTGTGATGACATATCCCTCCTTGTGCACCTGTTCCATGTGCATCTTGTGTCCCTAGACTGTGCCCTGGGCTTGTGTGTATCCAGAGCTTCTGCCAAGCATACATAGCAGGCATTGCAAATTCACAAGCGTCTCTAGTACCTATATCTAAGTGCCTGCATTAGCCAAAGTAAATGCTCAATAGCAACTGAGTGAACAACATCAATACAAGCAGAGAAACTATGAAATATAGTCAGGGATTACAAAACAGTGTTGCATTCATCCATCCACTAGGGTGTTCAGTAACTGGCTACTCACTGTCGTGTGCTCAGCTCTGTTTCCTGAGTCATGGTTCTTGAACTGGCTACACATGTGTGGTCTCCATCATTTAGTTCCTTTTCATTTAAGGTTGGTAGCTAAGGTAGGAACATATGGAACACTTTACAGCCAGGTGAGGTCAAGTCTGAAGCACATGAAGGATGAACTTTGGAGTGATACTGAGGAAAGACGAAGGGAAGAACCACTGGCTTCAGAGAAGGTTCCCTGGAGAGTGTTGGTCTTGAACTGGCCCTGCATTCAGCAGTGGGGATTGAGAGAGAATCTGGTGTTACGCCATAGAAATGGATGGTGAAGAGCGCCTGAGTAAAACTAGAAGCCCGCTGGCCTCCACGAGGACCGTCCTGACTAGAGATGGCAGCTGCAGAGCAGGCAGGGTGCACGAGGGAGGGACAGGTTATTTTTGGAGGATGGCAAGTCACCCAGGTGCTCATAAAGCCCAGCCATTCCCCTTGCTCCTTGACCTGGCACTTAAGCATTGTGCAGATCCTCCAGCCTTGAAATGACTGTCTTTCATTTTCCCAGCTGATTCATCCAGTAACCTTTTTGTGAGTGTCATGTTTATCCTTCACCTAACTTTTCAAAAGTATTAGGAATATTCTTAATAAGAGATTAACAGTTATATCAAAAAATCCTACTGACTGAATTGCAGACATGAATTACCTATATCGTTGCCTAAGTATCTATAACCAACAGATACATTTGTCTATAGCTTTACTTATATGTATGTATCACAACATGCACATTTGCCTCTCTCTGCCTCTACACCTGTGTGTATAGACAAGTTGGCCACGTGTAGAAAGTGACAGAATTCCTGGGTGACTATCACCTTTGACCTCCGGCTTGTGTAAATTTCTTTCATTTCCAAAGCAGACGTGTGAAAGTGCTCATGTGACCTCTGCTGTCACTGCCTCCCCAGGCTCCCAAGGCTGTGCACTGCACCCTGAGTCTTGGGAGTGACTTCTTTCTGGGGTGTTAAATGACTCTGTCCTCACTGGTAGCGCTGACTACATCTCTGTCCTGGGCCCTGGCCCCTGGCCCCATCACGTCTCACTAGTAAACCATTGTGACTTACTTCCCCCATTTTTTTGTTCAGGGTAGGCATGCCTGCAGGCCTCTCTGAGGTCCATTTTCCAGGGGTAGCGAGGGGTATGGAGGCGAGCTGCTGCGTAAGTAAATCCTACAGGGCTCTCAAGGGCTGGCCTCAGGTGGGCATGTCTCGAACCTTAACTGCTGCCTTTGTCCACTTGACACAAAAGTTTCTGAAGATGCTCTGCTGGGCCTCCAGATGCCTTGTGGTGACTTTTCTTTTTCCTGGTGGTTAGGATCCACTACCTGCTCAAGTGGTGAATTTCCCTACCTGCCCCCGCCTCAGTTCAGGGAGGGCGAAGTGGACTGAGGCAGCTGTAGCTTGATTTTGAGCTCAACTCCTCCTGTGTCCCTCGGAAGGCATTCTTCCCGGTGGGAGCCGCCCCTCTGGGCCACAGTCTTCATTGCCTGGTGCTTCATTCTCTGAGGTGGAGGGAGTGTGAGGGGCTGATTTGTCCCCTATTTTAGAAGGAGTGTGTTTCTATGCCGCACACTTGACATCTGAAAAGTCCCCTAGTGTGGGGGCCCCTGGAGCTGCGTGGAGTTCATCTCCCACAATGGCCTCCAGTGTGGTTCCCATTCCTCATAATCTGGTCCAAATAGCATGGTGCTGCTCATGGAGCAGATCAGAGAGTGTGTGCTGGAATGGGGATGATCTAGTTCGCATGGACCTAGTAACTGAAGGTGAAAGAGGGAACGTGCGCTGCTGTCCCTTCCTACACCTCCTTCCCCACAGGGAAGCCGAAGGGCCCACGTGCTAGACCAGGGCTGTGGCCACAGGCCTTGGTCTCTGTGTCTCCATGTCACTGCGGCAGTGGCTGGGCCACTGGGATTTTAGAAGTTTTTCTTTTCTTTCATCTTCAGGTTCATCTCTAGCTTTCTTTCTAGGCTTGTTATATGAAGGAACATTTCTGCAAATATTCTAGTATTTTCTCCAGAATTGACCTGTGCTGATAGTAAACCAGAGCCTATAGGGCTCAGCCAGCCACGTGGCCAAAAGCGAAGTGGAGAACATTTTCCACACGGCTCAGCTGTGTTGCTGTGACTGAGGAAGGTAGGCTGCAGAGCTACGTAGGGTCACCGGTAAGTTGAGTGTGTCAGGGCGTTCGCACGCAGTGACTTAGGTTAGAAACAGGAGAGCACTGTATCTCATTGTCTTCAAAGAAGAGTTGAAGGAGTGAGAAGTTTGAATGTTCAGAACAGTCAGTGCCCAGTGACCCAAGACCCTGGAGATGGGAACACAGGCCCTGAAAGGACTTTGGTAGGTTCAGAGAGGGACACGTGGGAACACATCAGGGCCTCTCGCTCAGGTGCTGTGACCAGTGACCTACAGATCCATGGCGCCAGCATGCCAACAGACATTTCTCCACTTGGTTTTGTGTTAGACATTTGCTTTGAAATAAGTGAGATAACAGAATTTTAAAAATATTTTAATTGTTAAAAATTCTAAGATATTAATATTTAATATTATTTTTCTAGAGGAAGCACTTTTACAGAGAGCTCTAACAGCTCCTTAGCACTGAGTCTGCAGTGAACATGTTGATTTTGTATTTTTTATCATTACATAGGGAATAGGCTTATCTTAGTTGAATCCAGTAACTTTCTCACTGTCACAAATGCCTCAGAACTGACCTCAAATTAATGTATTCAATTTGTCTCCTTTTTGACATAAACAGATGATTCATTTGCAAGCAAAGCTACATAGTGTTCAGGAGATCTGTTTTCCTATGAGGTGCTTTAAAGGGATCCAAAACTTTAGGATTTGTATGTTTTTATTTATTAGTAATCTTCTAACCATAATTTGAGAAGTTGACTATTTGGATAGGATGCAGAATAGGCAAGACCTTAAGGTAGAAAATTCCCGTTGCATGATCTCTTATTGCTTTTCTGCCTTTCTGTTTGCCAGTGAGATGTGGGTGACTGCTGCCTGGTGTACTCAGGTGCAATCGAAATTTTCCTTTGACTTTGGGGAAGTTCAGATTTTATATTTCATTGAAATTCAATTCAAAGGGTGTTTATTTAACACCTAATAACACCTAGTGCCATGAGAATATCAATGTAACAGACACAGTGTCTACTTTCAAAGGGCTCACAGTCCATGAGATGAGAAGCACATAGGTACCCTGAGGTCATCGTAGGTCAGGAGAAACAGTCACCATGGATGGTGTGATTTAGTAGGTTAAATGGAAATTATGAATCAGGAGAGACTTCTGGAAAGAGAGTAGAGTCAAGCTCAGGTCTGAACCACTGGTTGGTATGTGTACGGATAGATGTAACGTTGAGAGACGATGTCCTATGCAGTCCACAGAGCGCATCGAGGGAGTCCAGTGTAGCACCAGAGGCTCAGAAGTCAGGTCCCAGCACAGAGCATGCTCTAAGCCACCAGTGGGACTGCAGACATGTGTGGCCTTTCTGCCACTGGGGGCACCTCATGAAACACCTTCCCTTTTCCACCCCATGAAACGCCTTCCCTTATCCACCCCATGAAACACCTTCCCTTATCCACCCCATGAAACGCCTTCCCTTATCCACCCCATGAAACGCCTTCCCTTATCCACCTCATGAAACATCTTCCCTTGTCCACGCAGGAGCCCAGTCCTGGTTTTCCAGTGCACCCACCGCCACGTGATCTGCTTAGACTGCTTCCACCTGTACTGTGTGACCAGGCTCAACGACCGGCAGTTTGTCCATGACCCTCAGCTTGGCTACTCCCTGCCTTGTGTGGGTAAGTCTGGCTCTTTACTTGTTCCATTTCTAATGCTAATTAAGAAGAAGAGTAACTATTAATACAAAAATATCTTAGACACACGTAGTGCTGAGTCCTAGGTTGGGAATTTAAATTTGATCATCCTTGGACAAGAAATGTTGATGGACAGATCATGAAAGATATAAGGCCCCAGGGTGCTGTGTTGGAGGAGAAAATACGTAACTTGCAAATAGGCACGGAAAATAAGTTGGAAACTATCATTCAGCCAAGGTTCAGAGTTTTTCTGGGGGAGACTGACACCTGCCAGCCCTAGAGTTGTCCCACTGGATCTAGAACAGCATTGGCCACATATTTAAGCCGGGTGCCCAGCACTGAAAGTGTCAACATGTACACGGTACATGTGAAAGAAATGAGAGCGGAGTGAGCTCAAGCTGGCTCTCTCACATTTGAAACATTCTACCTTCAGCATCACAAAACCCCCTTTCTCGCACTGCCCGGCTTTCACAGCTACCATTCCTCATCGTGGTGACACTCCTTTGATGTGCGATGAGCCACTTTGAAGGCCACAGAGCAGTGGCATCGGCTCCATCCCTGTTGCCCAGCTACCACCGCCCTAGTTTTAAGACTCCTTCACCACCTCAGGACACCCCAGGCCCACAGAGCCTTCCCCCGTGGGCCCCCTGCCCTAGCCCTTGGCCACTGCCACTGGGCTTTCTGTCTCCATGGATTTGCCCATTGTGGGCATTTTCTAAAAACAAAATCACAGTCTGTGACCTTTGGTCTACTTTATTTCACCTAGCATAGGTTTCTGCGGACTGGTCACCTCGTGGCCTGTGTCCATGCCTCATTCCTTTGCATGGCTGAGTGATGTTCTGTTGTCCACCGTGAGTTTATCCATCTGTTGAGGGGCACCGTGTTGTGCCCTCTGACTATCACCAGTAATGCTGCCAGGAACTTTTGTGTGTGAGGTTCTGTGCAGACTCACGTGTGCACTTCCGGCAGAGGTATACCTAGAAGCAAAAATCCATGCTCAGTTTTTTCTAGAATATTCAATTCTCCACAGCTGCATGCCCTTTTGTACTGACGCCAGTGGTGCATAGGCGTCATATCCGTGGTGGCACATGTCCTTGTCTTGCTCTATGTTCCTACCCATCCTGCTGAGGGTGGAGCAGTATCCCATGGTGGCTTTGGTTTCTCATTTGGGACAATGACGTTGAGCATCTTCTCATGTGCTTGTTTGACATTCATACATCTGCTTCCCAGGAATGTCTAATCAAGTCATTTGCTCATTGTTAGATAGGGCCACTTGTCTTTTGTTGTTGAGCTGTGAGGGTTCTTTACATATTCTGCATATAAGACCCTTCTCAGATTTATGGTTTGCAAATGTTTCTCCCATTCTACAGGTTTTCATTTTTCTGATAATGTTCTTTAATGAAAAAAATATTTAAATTTTGAGAAAGTCTAATTTATTTGTTTTATTTTGTTGCTTTGGTATCAAGTATAATAGTCCATTGCCATATCTGAAATGCTGAATATTTATTCCTGTTTTCTTCTAATAGTTTGCCTCTCATATGCATCCGTCTTGAGTTAATTTCCAATAGGTATTGCTACCTCACTGCTTATTTGTTTTAATGGCTATAATGTGATTAATTATGCCTCCTGGTTTTGAAAACTGTAGTTTGAAATTATGTGATGCCTTGTTTCAATGGTTCAGCTTAAAATTCAATTTATTTCAACACTTAATTTTAATGTCAATCATTGCATGCATATATCTATATTTCTATCCATATTTATAAATACACCTCAAAATGACATAGAGATCCAAATGGAAGATGCTGACTGCAATGTGGACTTTATGAGTCATAATGCTCATTTCCAATGATATCTACCAATAATACAGTGTTTTATATTGAGTCACAAATGTATGAGAAAAGCTCATTTTGTGCTTTTATATTTTTAACAACAGCATTCAAAGCCAATAAACAATCATATGTAGGTTGAAAAACTCTTAATTTTAATATTTTTAGGAAGGCAATTGTGTCCTGGTAAAACCACATAGTGGAAGTGTTTCTAAACAGCATTCTCAAGACTCCTCTACACACTCAAGACACTCTTAATTATCAGTTCACATCTGTTTTAGTCAGCTTTTTTTTTGCTGCTGCGACTAAAATACCTAACCAGCACAACTGTACAGGAGGAAAAGTTTATTTGGGGGCTCACAGTTTCAGAGGTCTTAGTCTAGAGGAGGCCAGCTCCATTCCTCGAGGCTCAAGGTGAGGCAGAACATCATGGCGGAAGAGTGTGGCAGAGGGAAGCAGCTCACATAGTGATCCAGAAGCAGAGAGAGACTCCACTTGCCAGATACAAATATATACCCCAAGCCACACCCCAATTCCCACCTCCTCCAGCCACACCCACCACTTCAGTTGCCACTCAGTTGATCCCTACCAGGGGGTTAATTCACTGACTGGGGTAAGGCTCTCACAACCCCATCATTTCTCCTCTGATCCTCTTGCATTATCTCACGTGTGAGATTTTCGGGGACACCTCACATCCAGGTCATATCAATGCCTCACTCATTCTTAAAATGTTGACCTTTCATTATAGAAAATTTCAAGCACAAAATTGTAAGGAAAAGAATACCACGGAGAGCTCCTTGTGTCGCTGGCCAGGCTGTGGAGTCTGGCAAGGTGGTGCAGGACCCCAGGGACTCTGGATCCCCTCAGCAGGCAGAGTCACAGTCTCAGTGTCACCTGGGTGCTCACTTTGCTAGGCTGGTTGCTGTTTTGGACCTCGCTCAGAAAGCAAGGAGATATGCATATATTTTTAAATCGTAAACTTCAATGTTAGTTATGAGGATTTTTTCACTTCAATTTCAGGTCTGTGGAATTTTTGTTTAAAATCACCAAAATTCCACATGTTGCTTTCTGCCTTGGCAAATAATCCTGTTCCTGAGTGATATCAGCAGAGTAATTCGTGCATCCCCCCACCTCCCTTTCCACCCTGGGGTGTAGATTGCACTCCGGAGAGCGCCCCGAGCAGTCTGCAGGTGTGTGCTCCGTCTCTGAGAACAGCATCATGGCATCCATCGGGCAGGGGCCCTTTGTGGTTGAACTCTCCGTTCTCCTTTCTTTGTTACGAATGCTGCCACGGCTCGCAGGCTTGTGTGCCATTTATTTTCATACTGTGGTCAGAGGATCGTTGAGATGGATTCTCTAGAACAGGGGACACTGTTTCAGTGGGAAAATGTATGTTTATTTTACTGTCTCCAGTTTGGTTCTGGGAATGGACCCAGAACCAAAGCCCTGCGCTTGCTAGGTGAGCACTCTACCACTGAGCCACCCAGCCCTATTTCACTCTTGCTAAATTCCCTCCCGAGAGCTGGAGCTTCACTCCAACCTTCACACCGGGAGCCGCAGGCCCTCGCTGTCTCTCCAGTGTGGCGGTGGAACCTTCCTGCATCTTCCCGGGCCATATATTTGAGCAATGGGATTCTGCGTTGCTTTTTATGTCTTGTTCTGAGCCGGGGTGAGCACCTTTTCACATGTCTGATCCCTTTGCACTTCTTTTTCTCAATCATTTTTAAAGCATCCCCTTTTCTTTGAGGAACAGGCCAGTGAATATATCCTTCAGGAGAACGCCCCCCAGGGGGCATGCCACTGATGGCCCTGCCGGCCACAGCAAAGGTTAAGGAAGGCATGTCACGTGTGTCTTTGTAAAGAACGTGTGTGAGTTTGCTTTAATTTTGCTAGTTTTTGGCTACGAAATAACTTACAACCACTGTAAAAAAGAATGGGCCTGGGCGGGCTCTGCCTCCTTGCAATGCGTTTTGTAGATTTTGGTGTATTTTAGTCGCGTTTTAAATACCTTTTCAGAAACTATTTTATTTTCTTTTTCATTAACCATGTCACCGACGTCCTTAGGATCTCATGGACTCATGAGGTGGAGTTCTTTGTTGGCAGGATCAGCAGCAGTGGGTTTCTCCTTGGAAGGACTTTTTTTTTTTTTTTTGCGGTGCTGGGGATTGAACCCAGGGCCTTATGCTTGCAAGGCAAGCTCTCTACCAACCGAGCTATATCTCCTTGGCTGGTTCTGAGAGCACTCCACCTCGTCTTAGACACTCGCTTTTATTTTGGAAAGCACCTCCTGCTGTTGAGAGCCTGCATGTAACAAGAATGGAGCGAATGAGGTAGGGGGACAGGTCAGCAGCCGGAGGCCACTGTGCAGCGGGATGAGCCACGCTCCTGCCCGGGGCCGCCCACGCCCGCCTGCTTCCTCGCCTCCAGCAGAGCTTTAGCGCATCTCCACAGGGGCTCCCTGTGAGAGGACACGGTTCGGTTTGTCACGCATTGTTCATGGATCGTTTTAGCCTTTTACAATTTCACTCTAGCTCCATTATAAATGTTTCCCCATGTTATGTTTAAAGAGACTTTCAAATGGTATAGACTATTTTTTTTAATTTTGCAAAAGCAAGCTGGATCGTCGTCAGTGTTAGATCAGTGGAGATGTGCTCTTCCTTTCTTCCTGCCTAGTTTCCATTGTGCGCGGAGTGTGGTGGCCCTGCCCTCTGCTCAGCCCCTATCGCAGAGTGACTGCCCTCCACTCAGGGTCTCTGGGAGGACAGTGCATCGTGTGCTCAGTGTTGCTCTTTCCCCTTCTGCTTGGGCTTACAGTGTTGGTTCTCTCTTCAATCATCTGCAGGATTATTCGTAAGCCACTCATCTGTTTTAACGGAGTTAGTTTAGTTTACGTGCAATCGTTTGTCCATCATTCTTATAGCCAAGCACAGGTCATCTGCTGAAGGGTGACTGACCGGGGAGGGCTGGGGCCTCAGGCTCTGAGGTAGGACTCCATGGTTCCCTCAGGACATGCCACAGGGATCATCTGAGATGCAGACCTGAGAAGGGCCTGAGAAGCTTCCAGTATCTATCAGCCTGTGCATTAATTAGTCTTCATGAGGGCTAATTGTTTTCCTATTTTAAATAACAGCTTCATTCTAAGTCTTGCTGCAGCTCCAGAAACCAGGGGATCATTCTGCTCCTCTCCAGAGGAGCACACAGAGCCTCAGAGAACCTCATTCAAATCCTTGCTCTGAATCCCACTAGCTTCATAAGGAGGGCAAAACACCCAGCCTTGGTGGTCTTGGGCTTATCTTAGATAACATGGGGATAATATAGTGGTCCTTTATTTTTATCAGTTGTTATATGAATGCATTAAAGTAATGTCTTATAAAGTGTCCTTAAGTTAAATGCTGAAGAGAGTAAGCGCACCAGGAACGCTGGCTTTTGTTATTTTGGTTGCTATTTAAACATGCTTTCCCGTCCCCAGTGTATCTAGTAGGTAGGTGCTTGTCTGCGTCTATGTGAACATTCAGGGGAACATGTATTTGAACATGTTTAACTGTAGGCTAGTTTTTCCTATAACTCAACCCATAAATCCAATAATTATCAAATATTATTCACTTATCCATCTATCTGGCCATCTCTTTTCTTTGTTTATTTGACTTTACTTTGATTTACTGAATGTAGAACAAGATACATAAAATAATAGTAAACGTGAATTAGAAAACCAAAGCTTATCAAATTATAAACCAAAGCAACAGATTATGAGGCATATTATCTGCATGGCATGGTCTTGTGCCATGGTGAGAATAACAGAAGGTCATATCAGTGTCTGTGAATCTTGTAAATCAAATGTATTAATACCTTGTACGGAAAGCAAAAGTGAGGACTAATTCCACAACGGCACTCGCAGTGCATTGAAAGCGCAGCGTCCTTGGGCCCCGTAGAGAGCTTCCAGTCTGTGCCATGTGTGCTGTCTGATGCAGCCAGGTGGGCAAGGGCTGCTCAGGACACTCTTGGTGCTGACCGATGTTTCTTCAAATTCTCCTCACTGACCTCAGCAATCTAACCATGTAAAATGACTGCATCTCATGAGCCAAAGTCCAGTGTTGTCTTTGGTTTCCAGAAGCTTAGAAGTGGGTCTATTGATGAACAGTGAACCTGTTCAGAGACATCACCATCCCAGCTTAAAATGCCTAGCCTACTCATTTTGGGCTCCATGGTGGCTACTAGCCTTTTCTGGAATGTAGGTCTTCCAAAAAAATTAAAGCAAGATCGATTGATGTAATTAGGGGCCTTATCCCTATAGCCAGAGATTCCTTTCAAAGACAAATTCCTATCTAACCACAGAGGTGAGTTTCTCTGGTACTGGAATCACAGTCTAAATCCATTCTTGAATGAAGCTGGAAATGGGGCAGATTCTGTGGCGAAGAGTTCTTGGAGTTTTCTTGGTGGTTATGCTCCTCTTTTGGCATGGGCTGAGGGACTTTCTGATGCCCTGGAGTTGGAATAAGTCATCATCTGGGTTGGCACATTCTCTGCTGTGCTAAAGCTAAGGCAGGAGGCAGTTGTCCTGTGAGGTGCTGTTCCAGAATGTTCCTCCTTCCCCTGGGAGATGGAGCTTTTTGCCCTCCCCTCCTCTCTATCCTGCACCCATCCACCCAGGACAGCCCTTTCCCCACCCAGCACTCTGTATTCACTGTCTCCTCCACCTGGAATCATGTAATAGTATCTGGATACTGACTTTATAAGGAAATAATTTTTAAAAACCAGAGATCAGAATCTGGGATTATTACTCAATATCAAAAAACACAGGATGTAAATAGAATTAGCGCATGATTTTCTAAATCGCACAGGTCCCACCATAGCCGCAGAGTGACATGTGTGCATATGTATATGCCCATGCATGTATGCGTGTATGTATATTGAAATGATCCATATCCCAGATGGCCTGTTAATCATGTCTGCTTACACTCATTTCTATACAAATGATGAATACTTATTGCTAACAAAACTTACATAGTAAGATGTATTTGTTTGGTTGTTTTGCAGTAATCTAGTCTTTCAAGGCTCTTTTAAGGTTCATGAGCTAAACACCTTCAAAGCTCAATTGTAGACCTTTGTGTTCTTCAAGGTATGACTGTCAACAATGAACCAATCTTTTTTATTGACAAAATTGTCATGATAACTATAACTGGTTTAAAATTCCTTCCAAGTATAAACCCTGATCTCCTAGTGTGAACTCCTCATTAGACCAGAAACTTTATGATACTTTCTAAAGATGGGATGCTGAGTTTTATTTCCCCAAGAGTCATGATGAGCAATGATTATAGCAGTCCCGCATGCTCCCTGTACCTCAGATGCCGTTCTTGGTGCTTACATGCCCACGTCCATCTAATCTCCACAAAGCCTTATTGGAGTGGACATTGTTATTCTTCCCATCTTCCAGAGGAGGAATTGAGCCGCATAGAAGTTAATTAAGTTGCCCATCACAGTTCAGCTAGTCAGTTACAGAGCCAGAGTACAAGGCCAGGCAGCTGGGGCTCTAGAACGTGTGTTGTTTATTGTTCCATGAATAGATGAGCCCGCAGTAACAAGACATGACGTCTTAGTACGTTCCCTGGAAAAGAAGGTCAAAAGGAAATGTATCAGTCAGTGTTCTCCAGAGGAACAGAATCAACAAGAAGTACGATTACAAAAGGGGATTTAGTAGATTGGCTCACAGGACCAGAAGCTGGGTAGTCCACAATGGCCGTCTGCAGCTGGAGAGCTGGAAGAACCAGCAGCTGGCAGTCCAAGAGGCGGAAGGCCCAGAACGAGAAGGATCAACAGTGCTGCCCTAGTCTGAGACCAAGGTTTCTGGAAACTCCCTGGAGAATCACTGGCAGAGTCTGCGTAGGATGAGTGAAGAAGCGAGATCCGATATCCTCAGATGATCGAAGAAGCAGTCAAGAATCAGTTCAAAAAGAGTCCAGCTTGCATCTGCTTCTGCTTCCTTGTTCTTCCAGCTTTTATTCCATCCAAGCATATTGGGTGTATGGAATATTCCATCCTATTGGGTGGTGCTGCCCACGCTTAGGGAGGGGCTCCACTTCGG